>JADRCH010007664.1:1186319-1456817 GCA_019843965.1 Rhynchomys soricoides | reverse complement strand
AGAGTGGTCAGACCTGAAGCCATATATACATAACATAAAATGGACTATAATATATATTGTATATATATATTGTATATATATATACATATATACATATATACACATGTGTATATATGTATATATATACTTGTGTAAGAAGAAATATATAAATATAACATGCTTAGTCCATTTTATGTTATGTATATATGGCTTCAGGTCTGACCACTCTGCATTGGACATCCATGGGAGAGACCAAATCTCCTTCCAGCAGTTATTTGTTGCCTGTACTTCCTTGCCTAGTGGTGGGCCAAAGGTGGGAGCTTATGATAGAAATAGCAGGATACAAATGATATGAAGTGGGAAGCAGAATAGCAGGTAGGAGAGAAGAAGGTCCATACAACAGAAGAAAGAAGGGTAGGGAACAAATAACACTATGGTTGTTTGATAAAGCTAAAAAGAGTCATGTTATTTTATATTTATCTAACTTGTACATACTATATATAAATGTTTGTGTTTCTGCTGTGTATGTTGTGTGTGTGTGTACATGTGTGTATTAAATTAAGATAAGCTAGTTGAGTTATCAATGCTCCCTGAAAAGAACCATAGACTATCAAAATCTTTAGTAGAAGTCATGATAAAACTCCATTCAAAGAGTTGTTTAGGGTAATCAAAAATGACTCCCAGAACAATAGATAATATTGACATAGACATTACTGCCTTTTACAGGTTGAGGGTAAGCCCCTCTTGCTGAATATGGTACACACTTAGAACAAAGAACTCAAATAGCTCAAGGTGGATATGACTGAAAGACTCCTGTGGTCTAGCTTTCATAGTTCTAGAAAATACTATGCAAATTGTCCTGAGTCGCTGTATCCAGATGCAATACCTATGAATCACAACAATTACTGGCGTGGCAAGTATGCATAAAGGTATAATAACTGGCACTCATATGTTGGTGTATGTGTAGACATTTTATTGAAGGAGATTTTCCAAAACTTAAATTCATGTTTTACTAACTATAGAAGTATTCTGATTAATTTTCATGTTTCACAAGTTTTAATAGCATGCAACTTTGAAAGAATAACTCTATTTACATCAAGCTCCTTGAATTGATGTGTTCATCAGGGTTTCCAATGTTCTCATCTTGCTCTTACTAGATAAAGAATCTATAATAGTGCTCCAGTTTAGAGGATCATATTGCTTGAGTTTTTCTTTTAATTTTTTATCAATATAAAACAAGCTATTAAATTTTATTGATTATTTTCAAAGAAGCACCTTTGATTTGGATTTAATATTTCCCTTGGTAAACTATCATTGATTTCTATCATTATCCTTATTTTTTATTTCTAGTTGATTTGCTTTTGTATTACCATTTATTTTACTTTCTTATGATGGAAACTTAGATGTCTAATCTCATACTTTTATATTAGCTAATATATGTTTTTAATAAATTAAATTCCATTTTCTCAGAACCTGTATCATTGAGTTTTAATGTGTTAGTCACTTTACAGTAACATAACAAAAATATCTTCAATAAACATCATAAAATTATTAATAATTTAGCTTGTTGTTAAAGAAGTTTCAGTTTATGGTCACTTGCTTATGGTGTTACTGGGTCTATATATAAGACATACATTACTACAGAGATCATGTGATAGAGTGCTTACCTCATAGAGTGCAGGAAGTTCAGGCAGAAGGAAGCCTGAAGAAATATCCTATATTTTCTTCAAAAGCACACCTCTAGGAATCTGACTTCTTTCTAACAGAAATCACCTCTTAAAATTTCTATTAGTTCCTAATGATGCTATCAGCTAGGGAGAAAGTATTTAACACATCAACTTTGAGACATCTCTTAAGATCTAAACCACTATATTTTACTTTATCCTCTCAGATGTTAACTTCAATAACTTAGCCAAAATGCATTCAGTCCATCTCTAAAAGTCTGAAATGCTTCAGCTTTCCTATACTGACCACTATCAAAGTCTTATATAATTTTCAATGAAAATCATTCCACAAATTAAAGATACAAATGAAAAATGGTAAATGCCACTTCATAGAAGCAGGGGGATGAAGGTTGGATGGGGGTTTTTGATGGGAAACCAGGAAGGGGGAGAACATTTGTAATGTAAATAAATAAAATAACCAATAAAAAAAAAAAGAAAATGGGAAAACGTTATGGACCAAACTCAACAATGCAGTGACTAAATCCTGTAGCACCATGTTTATATCCCAAGCATGTGATAGAATTATGTGAGCACTAAAAACTCTGGAAAAGCAATACCAACATGCTGACTGCAGACTTCTGGTGTATCACTTATGTGGGTTTAACACACTGTGCAGATTTTTGACAGATTGCTTTTGTTCTAGCATCTCAAGCCGACCTTATTGCTTAAGCTTCAGACTCACACCCTGGTGCATTGTAACCACACATTGGCTGGCACCTCAATTGTTCCTTCAATTCATCAGTAGACAGTTCTCATAAGTACAGTTTTTAGATTCTGCATGTCCCCAAGCCAAATATCATGTATACAATGTCAAGATCTACCATGGGATACTTCAAAAGCTGGGTTCCCTTAGGACTTGGCTACAGTAGCTTCTTACTTCCTATCCTTCTAAACATAAGAAAACATTTGGGGGGGTGTTGTTCTATATTAGCCTGTGCAGGCTCTAGTCTCAAAAGTTTCACAATTTTAAACATTTTGACATTTTGATAGATGATAATTTCCCCCTTAATAAGATGCCATCAAAGCACATTTATTATTCTCTGGTAGTATGTAACTTATTTTTGCAATAGTGCTAATTTCTTTGTCAATTGTCTTTTGTAGCCAAGTTAAAATTATTTATTAATCAGTGTAATAAGACTTTTGCTCTAAATTCTCAGCACAAATTTGGTTAAAAGCAGCCAACATTGTTCATGCCACTGTATAAATGCTGTGCTATTTTGAAACTTGCACTGGCTGAATGATAATTACATGGATGTACCATATTTCCTTTTCTATCCATTACTTAATAGCTATAATATGTAATATTGTTGTGACTATTTGTATAGAACTTTTGTGTTGACTTATACTTTAATATATCTTATGCATAAAACCAGGAATGGAATTTATAGGTCTTACAGTAACTCAGATAATTACTTGAAACACTACCACTTTGGTTTTGTTTTGTTTTTGTTTTTTGACATTTTTATTAGAAATCTGTGCAGATTCTAAATTTTTGTCAACTCTTACAATTGTCTGTCATTTACCATTTTATTGATAATGGATGGGTGTATGTGAGCTTATCTCATTGGAATTTTGACTTGGTTCCCTGATAAAGATTGGATTATCATTCCTTGTACTTTTGGCACTCCCACACATCTTTAGAGAGATATTTACTGATATTTTCTATTTGTAAATTTGAACAGTTTTATTTCAATTTTTAGATGTTGAAGTTATTTACGTAGTAATTTTAGTTGAAAGGCTCTTCAGATATAATTTTAAAATATCTCACCTCACTTTACTTTTCTAATTTTTTTCAAAATATTCTTTAATGAAAAAAATAGCTGATAGAGATCACTTCTTCTGTGAAGTATCAGAGTCCTTTTTGAAGAAACCGTTCCAGGATATATATTAATCCCTTTTCTCTAAGTGTTATAACTTTAAATCTTACACTTAGATTTAAGATCCTCTTTGAGTAATTGTATTTGCTGATGGCTAGTCTACTGATTTCATTCTTTTGCATACAGATGTCCAATTGTCCCAGCACCATTTGTTGAACACTTTTCTCCACTGGATTGAGTTGGCACCATTATCAAAAAAATCACTTCACCATCAAAGTAAGGGTTAATTTCTTGACTGAATTTTATCCTAAGGTCTATATCTATTCTTCTGCTAGTTTTACCATGTCTTGAACACTGTATCTTTATATAAAGATTTGTAATTAGGAAATGTGAATCCATTTTTAAACCAGGATTGTTTTGGGTAATTTTGGATCTTATATATTTCTATGAGAATTCTAGAATCAGTTTCATCACCAACTCCTGTTGAAAGGCCCATTAGAATTTCAATAAGGCTCATTTTGTTAATGAAAATAGTTTTGGTGAGTTTTTCCATCTTAATATTACATATTGTGCTTCATGAGGACAAGATGTCCCTTTAGAATCTCCTTAGACCCTATTAGTACTATTTTCTAGATTTCAGTACATATTTTATATGTAACTATAGGTGATTCTTAATTCTTAACTGGTTTTTGGTAAATGGAATACTTTATTAATTTAAATTTCAGATTGTTCACTGTTACTATATAGAAATACAAGTATCTTTTTTTCTAAACTGATCTTGTTTTCTTCATCTTTTGGAACATTAAATCATTAATGGTCATCTATAGTTTACCTGGTGTGATTTTCTGTTTCCTTTATGATCTGTGTGTGTATGTATATATATATATATATATATATATATATATATATATATATATATATATATAATCAGTATAGACATGGTTATCTGTCAATTGCTATCTGTTTTGTAATTACTCTCTATGAGACTTCACTAGATGAAGAAAAGTGGTGAGATTACCATCTTTGTTTTATTCCTAAAGTTCTGAAGGAAGTCTATTTTTATCCTCTGCTTAAATATGCAATTATGCAGAATGCTTTTCGTAAGGTTGGCAGTTTCTTTCTTCATCTATTTTGTCTTGTATTCATGTAATACAAGTGCATTAGATTTGGTCAATTTCTTTTCTTTTTTTTTTTGATTCAATGGATATGATTCTATGGTTTTGACTCTTTATTATCATGCTGAATTAACTGATAAATTTTAAAGTAAATTACATTCTTATATTTTACAGTAAGAAAATAATGATATAAACTCTTCTAATAATTTTTTAGTTGAGAATATTACTACTATTTTGCTGTATAATTTACTAGTATTTGTATTGTACAATTTTATATAGCTGCTTTTTATAACTTTTAGTTTTTATGTAACTGAAGTTTTATACTCAGTAAACTGAAATTCCCCATTTCCCATACCACTGTTTTCTGAAATCAGCTATTTTCTTTTATACTATATGTTTGAGAAATACCTTAAATTCACATGGAGAAAGAAGCATGTAATCCCTTACCTCAGTGTCTAGCTTATTTTGCTCAAATATCATGTTGACCAGGTTCACATATGTCATATAATGTGACTGGGTATTTTACTTATTTAAAACTGATTGAAATTTAAATAGTTGTACATTATACATTATTCATATATTTTCCATTGGTAGATATTTCAAGAGTTTCCTTGTCTTGGCCATTTTGGACAATATGGCTATGATCACTGGTACACAAGTATCAGCTTTGATTCTTTTGAACCTAGGCCTATGTGTAGAAATACTAGATTCTATGGTTCCTATTTTGAGAAACACCGATACTCATTTGTCAAAGTGGCTTCATAATTTTGCATTCCTACCAGCAGTGTACAGGGTTTCTGATAATCCTACATTGTTTCTGTATTAGTACCCTTTTTCCACCATTACCAAATACCTGACAGAAACAGCTTTAGTGAGGTTTATTTTAGCTCAAAGTTACAGGGTATTTCAGGCTATAATAGAAGAAAATTTGAGAAAACCAGAAGAGTTTATACTGTCTGCCAGATTATGTGGTGTCAAGTGACACAGTATCAAGCGACTAAGAAACATAGGATAGAACTATAATTTAAGTGGGTATAATTTTTAAGGGATTGGCTTTATAGGCTTGTGTTTGCCAGCAAGCCCCAATGTCACAAAAGTTCTATAACCTCCCAGAACTGTGCCACTAACTGAGACACTAGTCCTCAAAACATGAGCCTGTGTGGCGTATTCCAGATTCAAAGTATAATATTTTCAACATTTACTATTTTATAATTATAAATATCCAAGTAAGCATGAAATACTCACATTTTACATTTTACTATTTAGTGATATAGAATGCAATTTTATTTATCCTTTAGTCATTTACGTCTTCTCTGCAGAAATTTCTATTTGATTTCTTGTCCTTTAATCTATATATTTTTTTTTTTGCTTTGTTTTATTTTTCTATTGTGTTGTAAGTCTTACTTAATATATTATGGAAAGTAAAACCTTATTAGGTTTTAAAATAGATTCTACTATTTAATTACTCTGTTGATTGTCTATTTTCTTGTAAAAATAACTTTTTTATTACTTTAATTTTTTTACAGTCCAGTCATTATCCCCCTCCCAGTCTGCCCTCCCAGAGTCCCTCATCCCATTACTCTTCCCCCATCTCCAAGAGGATGTTCCTAGCCATTCCACCTCACCCAATCTCCCTACTCTTTGGGTCCTCAAGTCTCTTAAGAGTTAGGCTCATCTTCCACTGAGACCAGACAAGACAGACCTCTGCTGTATATGTGTCACAGGCCTCAGTTCAGTTCATGTATGCTGCCTGGTTGCTGGCTCAGTATCTGAGAGATCTCAGGGTTCTAGGTTAGTTGAGACTGCTGGTCTTACTATGGGGTCACCCTCCTCCTCACCTTCTTCCAGCCTTTGCCTAATTCAACCACAGGGGTCCCTGGCTTCAGTCTACTGGGTGGGAGTAAACATCTGCATCTGTTTCAGTCAGTTGCTGATAGAGCCTCTCAGAGGACAGCCATGCTAGGTTCCCGTCTGTAAGCATAACATAGCTTCAGTAATAGTGTCAGGCCTTGGAGCCTCCCCTTGAGTAGGATTCCAATTTGGGTCAGTCACTGGACTGTCTTTCCATCAGACTTTTCTCCATTTTTGTCTCTGCAGTTGTTTTAGACAGAAACAATCCTGAATCAGAGTTTTTGACTGAGGGATGGGAATCTCATCCCTCCACCTGCTACCCTGTCTTTCTTCTGGAGTTAAACTCCATGAGTTCCTTCTCCCCACTGTTGGGCATTTCATCTAAGGTCTCTCTTTTTGAGTCCTTAGAGTCTCTCCTCTCAACTAGAGGGTCCCCCCTCCTCCCACGGATAACCCCATCTTCCCATCCACATGCTCATGTTCCTCTTTTCCTCTTTCTCTTCCCTCTCCTAAGCAAATCCCTCCCTCCTTCTGCCTCTTGTGATTGCTTTCTTCTCCCTCCCAAGTGGGATTGAAGCATCCTCACTTTGGCCATTCTGCTTGTTAACCTTCTTGAGTTATATGGATTGTATCTCAAATTCTGTATTTTTTGGCTAGTATCCAATTATTAGTGAGTATAAACCAAGCAATTTCCCTTATCTTTACTTGGTTGTTAGATCTTTTGATGTAATATTTTAAAAATTATTGCCAAGACTGATGCTATGCAGATTTTCTCCATATTTTTCAAGAACATTCCTAGATGTTGTATTTGAATTTTCTTTGTACATATAATAGTCCTCCTCTTGTGTGTGTAGGTATTCAGTTTTGTCATACTTCCCATTAAGAAAGCTATTGTTTCCCATTGTCTGTTATTCTTAAAACTCTTCTAAAGATCACCTAAGTATGTACCCATCAGTGATTGACTGGACTCTTAATTTCATTTGCCTGTATTTTGATTGTTATGGTAGTGCCTTTATAATTTTTGAATTTATGATGTAAGATATATTCCATTTTTTCTTAAGATTGCTTCTAGCTCTTTAGATTCCTTGTGATTCCATATGAATAAGTTTATTGCTTACATCATTTTTTTTTTTTTGGTAAAAATTGCCATGAGAATTTACAGACAGGTTTCACTGAATCTCTAGATCTTTGCAAGTGATATGCACATTATTAGAACTTTAAGCCTTCCAATCACTTACAACATGGTATCTGTTCTCTTATTTAAGCACTTAGGTTTTCATCTATTTTTTAGCTTTCAGTGTTCAAATGTTTTATGACATTAGATTGATTTCTAAGTTTTAAATTCTTTTTGATACCATACTAAATGGGATTATTTTCTTGCTTCTCTTTTCAGAAAGTTCATACAATTTTTTAAATCCTCTTACTTCGATGAATTTATTTCTTAAATCTGACAAAATTATTACAGGATTTTTAAAAATTTGCTCTATAAAAATTAGGATATATGCAATGAATATAATTTCACTCTTTTGTGTCTTGAAATGATTTTAAATTCCTTAGGTAAAATATCTTTTAGTCCTGATGTGTAATAATTTTACATATTCATGAATTTTGATTATTTTTATTGTTTTCAATTATTTTTACTTTGCTAAGCACTTTTTCATATATATTCATAGTGGGTATAGATGCATATTTTTCTTGTAATATTTATTTTGCTATCCTGGAAATATAGAAATCATAGAATGAATTAGAGAAATAGAATTAACTATAGTGTTTCCTCTACCTTCATTGTGAGGCCAGAGGTCATCCGATGCCCTGGAATTTAAGCCACATTTGATTTTTAACCATCATATGGGTTCTGGGAATCAAAAACAGATCATCTGGAAGAGCAACCAGTGCTCCTAATCACTGAACTATCCCTCCAGGTCCTAAAAATTGTTTTTATCTCTTGTTAAGTTTTGTAATTCTCAAGTGTCATTATTTGGATCATTAGCTCATAAACCAGTAATAATTTGTGCAACCAGCTGGAAATATGCAAAGTATATTTGTTTCCATTTTATCTAGGATATTTTTGAAAGTGGGTAAAGCAAGATTTGTATATATCTAGTTACAAGGTAACTAAATTTAAATATATTTTACTTTTTCCAAGATTTCTATATATCCATCAATATATCATCATTTGCTATGATATATATATATATATATATATATATATATATATATATATATATAAAATTCATGGTTAATGTTAAATTAATTCAAAGTAATTATTATTTCAATGAATAATTATAGTTATATTGATTATATAAGTTCTATCATTTCATTGTATGCTCACTTATTGTTCGTTTATATCATAACATCATAAAAGTTATTACAATCACAAAAACCTCAGAATTTTGTTTCATTTCCTCTTCTAAGAAAATATTTATGAAAGATTTAATTTTGTGTATATGATTTATTTTAAGATTTATTTATTTTATGTATGTCAGTACACTGTCACTGTCTTCAGACACACCAGAAGAGGCCATCTGATCCCATTACAAATGGCTGTGAGCTGCTATGTGGTTGCTGGGAATTGAACTCAGGACCTCTAGAAGAGAAGCTAGTGGTTTTAAACACTGAGCCATCTCTCTAACCCCAAATATTTAATTCTTAATCTAAATTTCTTTCTTACAAGAACTATATTGTATTGGTTATTAGTGGAAATTAATGAAAACTTGTATGAATGATTCTACTTAGTGATGAAAATCAAAATGTATTTGTTGTTTAGATTATCATCAATAAAGAAAGTATGTGATAATAAATAAAAGATAATATAAGTAATATAATAATGTTAAATCCTCAAGTCAGTAATTCATATGGGAATCATGAAATAAAATTTAAAAAATTCACAGCTTTCTCATGGATAAAGAGTTATAATTTGTATTATTATTAATTCCAACAAACATTTTTGTAAACTAGGTTTACTTGTTTTGTGTTTTCATGTCCTGGGTGATTAATGTTATAAGAAATTTTAGAGCCTTCCTTCAAGATGGTCACAGATAACAAAAGAATATTACCAAATAAATTATTTCATCCTTTAAATAGAATTTTTGAGTTTACTGTACTGTGTAATTTAATATATGTTTAATAGATATTTATAATTGATATAACTAATACTATTTAAATCTAGAATGCTTGAATCTGATACCCCAGCTGTTGGTAGATGACTCCTAAAGTTTGGACAAAAAGTACTAAAATGTCTTATAGGAGGAATGAAAGAGATAGGGGAAGAATTAATAGGTGCCCTCCCCAGTCTGTGGACAGGATGGCCTGTGAGTGGAGATAAGGAGTAGTCAGTGGAGGCAAGTTAGGTTTAGTACTCAAAGGAGTCGTGCAGCCCTGATCAACTAGCAATCACATTGCTTCTTTATACAAGTTTTGTAGAACAGAGACAGACTAAGGAATATCTAAGAGGTAGCAATTATATTGTATTGTATCCAGACATGTGTTTTATTTTTCATTACATATCAGGGGTTACAACTACAGTCACAATTTAGAATGTACAAATAGAACAGAATTTATTTTTATTATCATCCCTATAACTTCAATTGAAAGACTACCTCCATCAAAAGCAAACACATTTATTATATGCTGGTCCTCTTTTAAGCTGGAATTATTTGCAGTTTTACAGCACTTCAGAAAAACAGAGAATATCTGAACTGCATTTTTTATAAATAGCAAATACTAATACCTAACTCATTTTACTATATTATTTCATCACCTATGCTATAAAGTTATGAAAAGGTTATTTTGTCAATAAATTTTATTTACTGAGTTCTATTCTTCCACGGGTATATCCATCTTTAAAGTACATTTTCCGAGAGCTCTGAGCATATTATAAAGGGAGTCTTGAATCTGTATCCCATTTTCCTAGCAGGTCAGAGTTTGTCAGTTGTCTCTGTTTACCACGCACTAATTATACTGTTTGAGTTTGTTTAGGGAAAGATACTCCAAGAAGATTCTCGGAGTTTTGACCTCATTATCTGTGCTTATCACAGTCTCCAGGACATAAAGGACACCTTCCAAATAGGGGAAGATAATGCCTTATTTTCATAAAAGCAGAAAGGATAGTACGCTTAATTTTCTTGGGAAAAGATATGAAATGAATCATTAAAAAGAAAGTCCCCAAGCCAGGCAGTGGTGATGCACACCTTTAATCCCAGCACTTGGGAGTCAGAGACAGGCAGATTTCTGAGTTCGAGGCCAGCCTGGTCTACAGAGTGAGTTCCAGGCCAGCCAGAGCTATACAGAGAAACCCTGTCTTGAAAAAAAACCAACAACAACAAAAAAGAAAAAGAAAAAGAAAGAAAGAAAAGGAAGTCCCCAAGAATGTAACACACAGAGACAAAAACCTAAAAGTGAGAGGCAGAACAACAGCAATTATAGCATTTGGTTCAGCTTTGCAACAACTGTGTTACACAGCTGTGCAAGCTAAGTGGCTTTTGCCATTTCCAGGGGATATTTCCTTGCCAAAGAATGAAGGAAGTAACGAAAAGGAAGCCTATGGAATTAAAAACTCAAAACTCAAGAAAGTTTGGGAATGTTCAGTAATTTGGGAGGAAAGGTACAGTGCAATGCAAATACAGCCCTGATGGGACAAGAGAAAGCCTTGACCCAAAAGTAATAATAATAAATACATGCTTTTTGCAAAAAGTAGGATGTATGGCAAAAAACTAAACCAACAGATTTAAAAATTAAAGTATAATTACATAATTTTCGCCCTTCCCATTACTTCTTACAATTCATCCCATGTCTACTCTCTCTAACCCTGTATTTTCACCTTTTCTCCTGTTCATATTTTTGGCCTTGTTTTAATAATTATTATTGGAGACACATGTGCATAAAAATATAATCTGCCAGGTCCAAGTAGTGCTGTTCATATGTATGATTTGCAGAGCTGAACACTTAATGTGACTAACCAGTTGGGGGTGTTTATTCTCCCTCTCTCAGTAGTTATTATTTGCCTATAGATCTTTGTCTAAAGTTGAGCCCAATGTGATTCCCCCTAATCACTTTAGCATATCTATTGCTGTTGTCATCATTCAGATCTTGTTTAGGCAAGTGTTTCTTAGAAATGTGTGTACCTTTTCTGTCATTTCTAGGTGACATAAACTGACATCAAACTTTCAGGTCTTTAAACTCTTAAAATCTTTCCAGTACCTTTTCCTTGATGTTTTTGGAGCCTTAAGAACTGGAGGAGTAGGAAAAAAATGGAGTGGTGTTATAGATGTATTCAATATATATAGGTACCCAATGATCATTTATTTTCAGCATTTCTGTAATGTCTCTTGTAAAGAAAAGCTATTCTTAATTACGCACAATGGTGACACTAATCTATGGATATAAGGATTAGTATATAGAAGAAATACAGTAAGAAATTATGCTGGTCTAGTAAAGTGGCAGTGATAGGTTATCTTCTTAGATATATGCCATCATTAGTCCCAAGTAGTTGGCTAGATTTTTTAGAAGCAGGATGATTTTTTTAATAGGTATTCAACTAGTTGACTTTATTTTTCAATTTTCTATTAATCATTTTATTTGTTTACATTTCAAATGTATCCCCTTTCCTAGTTTCCCCCTCCATCCACCTCCCCCTCCCCTTTGCCTCTATGAGGATGTTACTCCACCCACTCACCCACTCTGACCTCACTGCTCTAGCATCCACCTATGCTGGAACATCAAGCCTCTCTACCCTTCCATTGATGTCAGATAAGACCATCCTCTGCTATATACGTAACATGAGGATTTTCTTAGTGTTGAGTGGGCCTCAAGTCCAATTAGATTGCTGTTGGTTAATGCCAAGATTTGAGTACCACTTTTGCACATTAAGTGTATCTTGCCATTCTGGCCATTGTTGCAGTCCATAGCCATCAAGGTTGGACAAGAATATTGGTGTCCTCATGGCACCATCAGATACTACGAAAGCTAGTCCTCAAACAGGAGGATTGCAGGTAAGATCCAGCTCAAATAAGCAGAATCTTGTGTCCAAAGCATATAGTGTTTTCAACATTAGAGTCTTACTTTCAGTTTTAGGTATGCAATGAAAGGCAAAATCAATAGCCTATATTGTTTGGGGAGTCTATTGGTCTCCCCTGACTAACAGATTGAAAGCAAGTTTATCATGCCTGGTATTTGAGATTTTATTAGATGATCTATGGGTCAAGCCACATGGCATAAAGTGGCATAATTTCTTACAATATTAATATATGTTTGTGAATATATCTATAACTATATACTTATACTATATATAATTTAAGTAAATAAATAATATTATTTAAGTCTTTTTTTCAAAGATTCTTGTTCTGTACTCTTCTTGTTTTCTTCTGTATTGACCTCTTTCCTCCCTTTTCAGATAAAGACTACCTCTCACTTTTTCCCATTTATCCCGTCATAATTTTTGTATTCCTCCACTCTCATCTCTAGAACCCTCCCCATCATGATCCCCTTTTACTTTCCTAGTTTCTGTGGTGACTCCAAGGTATATACACACATCTAAAGGTTTGGAACTATGAACCACAGACGAGAGGGAATATTTGAGATTTGTCTTTGTGAATCTGGGATACAGCAGTCATTGGAATATTTTTCTAGTTCTATCCATTTCTCGGTAAATTTCATGATCTAACTTTTTACATTTGAATACTTTTTCATTGTTTACATGCAGAATGTCTATCCATTCATCAGTTGATAAACATTCAAGATGTTTCTACTTCCTAATTGTGAATAAAGGAGTAACAAAGTATAGTAAGCATTTGTCTGTGGAGTAGGGCATATACTAAGGAGGTGTAACTGGAGCTTATGGTAGATTTATTTTTATTTTTGGAAAACTCCTTATACTGATTTCCAGAGTAATTACATCAGTTTTCTTACTTTATCAACAATGAATGAGATTTCTTCTTTGCCTACATCCTTTCCAGCGTTTATTGTTTGTTGATTTTAGAAATTGTTACTAGATGTAAGATGAAGTCTCAAAGTTTCTTTATTTGAATTTCTTTTTTATTGGTTATTTATTTATTTTCATTTCAAATGTTGTCCCCTGTCCCAGTCTCTCCTCTGAAACCCCCCATACCACCCCCTCCCATTTGCCTCTAAGAGGTTGCTCCTCCACCCACCCATCCACTCCCACCTTGCCTCTTTAGCAATCCCCATTTACTGAGGCATTAAACCTCCACAGGACCAAGGGCCTCCCCTCCCATTGATGCCAGATAAGGCCATCCTCTGTTATTTATATATCCTGAGCCATAGATCAATCTATGTATACTCTTTGGTTAGTGGCTTAGTCCATGGGAGCTCTGAGGGATTAAGTTAGGTGATATTGTTGTTCTTCTTATGAGGTTGCAAGTCCCTTCAGCTCCTTCAGTCCTTCCCCTAACTCTTCCATTGGGGTCTTCAGGCTTAGTCCAGTGGTTGGCTGTATCTGAATCTGTTGCTGGCAGAGCTTCTAGGGGACAGCAAGCAGGCTCCTGTCAACAAGCATTTCTTAGCATCAGCAATAGTGTCTGGGTTTGGTGTTTGCAGATGGGATGGATCCATAGGTGATTTCTTAACCATTTTTATTTCTTCTTTTAAGACTTCTCTAGTTAGATCTATAGACTACTTTACTTGGGTCATTTTTCCTTTAACTGGTTTTTAGATAAAGTTTTTATATCCTGGATACTAATTCTCTATCAGTTGTATATAACTGGCAAAGATTCTTTTCTACTTTTTTGGCTTCCTTTATTCTCCAGAGTTTCTATTTGGCAATTATTGGCCTTAATTCCTAGGAAAATAGAATCTTATTTAGAAAGTTACTTCTGTGACTTGTATCTTGTAGGATACTGTTTTCTATCTATCTGCCTGTCTGTTTATCTATCTATCTATCTATCTATCAATCTATCTATCTATTAATCTAAACATTTTCAGCATTTCAAGTTTCAAATTAATATCTTTGGTCTACTTGGAATTAAGTTTTGTATGTTGGGGATTTCTAATTTTATTTTCATGTATGTGGCTATCCAGTTTTCCTAGCACCATTTGTTAAAGAAGCTCTCTGTTGTCCAATGTTTTTGTTTTGGCATCTTTGTCAAATATCACATGGTTATAATTATATGTACTCATCTTAGGTTTCTTACTTTATTTCACTGGTCTACAAGTCCATTTTTGTGACAGTATTATAGTTTAAAAATTAAGCTGTATAATATAACTTGAAATATAGAAGGTTAATCCCTTAGCATTGTTTGTATTCACAATTACCTTGGCAATCCAGGGTCTTTTGTAACTCTATATGAATTTTAGGATTTTTTTGTTTGTTTCTATGAAGAATGTTCTCAGTATTTTGATGGGGATTGTACTGAATCTTTAAATAGTTTTTGGTAGGCTGGCCCTTTTCACATTAATTCTACCCATCCAGGAGCATGAAAGATCTTTCTCATTATTTTTTAAAGAAAAGAACGCTCATTTTATAATCTTGGTATGATCATGAGCACAGTTAAATTAAGTTGATCTCATCTTACAAACGAAAAGAATCTTTGAACATGAATGGACTCAAACTACCACAAGATAGTCATGAAACCAACAAACTACAGATTTAGTACTTTACACACAGAACTATGTCATATATTATACAGATTACTTAGAGAATTTAAATTTCTGAATATTTAATAATGTATAGATTAGCATGATGGCAAATTCCCTAAATCCAAAACAAAGAAGGTAGAACTGAGAAGATTGGGGCAGAAAGATCAGGGAATTGAGGTTATCCTTGGTTACATATGGATTTCATACCAGTGTAGTTTATGCGTGACTTTGTCCAAAACAACCAAACCACCACCACCACCAACAACAACAACACAACAACAACAACAACAACAAACACTAAATGGATATATAAAACAAAGAAAAACAAAAATAAGGGAATGAGTTACCAAAATTGTCAGGCTGGTCTCTTAAGTACAGTTCCAAAAAGTAAACCAATGTAAGCTTTGGAGCTTAAAACTCAGTGAGTACATAAAATCCCCAATTGGGCAGAAATTAAAAAGATATAGTAAATTGGAATTTAGAATTGAAACCATTTATCTAAGCTATGGAATGTATAGAGTTGATAGTGCAAGAGCAACAAGAATTGGGAAAAATCAAAAATGAGAATGGGTCAAGAAGATCCAACACATCTCAAAGTGAGATGTAAGAAAAATTAAAAAAATAATGAACAAAAGTTATATGTACAGAGAAAATGGCTGATATTTTCTAGAACTTTTGGGTTGTCTTATAATTGTGGTATTGTTTACAAGTGGAAACAACCTGTTTGATGTTTATGGGATGAGAAGAAATAAAAGAAGACATGAGACACTATTAAATTTCAGAAAATGCTTTTTATTTATTTTTTAGTGGAAAAATAACTTGTTATGTTGTTGGATAAAAATTATTGTGCAGAAATACAATGACACTTTGTAAGTGCACTTGTGTCTAGTAAGTGCATGCTGTACCCAGATGATAGACTGAAAATAAGCTTAACAATTTCCTTTAATATAACTTGATTGGTCTATATGAAATATAAATGCTATACTTTCTTATCAGTAGTTTCACTGTGCTATGGATTTGGAACTCTTTCCATGGATGGATTTTGTAAAAAACTTAGCAAATGCTGTACCTCTGTGAAAACATATTATTAGACTTCTATTAAGTTAAATGTGTCTCTTAAACTCACCACAAATTGGATCAATACAGAGAGAGAAGCCAAAATAAAATACTTTTCTGAGAAAGATGAATGAACAGAGATCTCCTGAAGTGAGAGGCTAAAGTGCTAGTTACAGGTCCTACTTTCTGTAATTTCTAGCATGCTCTTTGATCAAATTTGCACACCACATGCTGCTATGGAAACACTATCAATCTGTTTTCTTCCTTTGCTACAGTCTGTACAGGATTTAAGCATCAATATTCTATTCGACAGAGTGCACTTCTTTTCATGAAAAACACTTAGTAGCCTAATAAAGGAATGATTCCTGAAGACATGAATAGCTTTAAACATCGCTTTCAAAAATCTGACATTTAAAGATATAAGATATTTTCAGGAGGATTTCATATGTATGCACTTTTAGATATATCATATAAATAAACATTCAATAAATCTGATCTTTATGTCTTTATCTATATATCTAATAGTCTGTCTTCCACACAAAAGAAAAGCAATTACACGTACAAAAAGTAAACAAATGAAACATAGTAACATACAATATAATCCCAGAATAAAAAAAGCATAGATGGAAAGATAGTGATTTTTAATTTAGTCTGGCCTATATGGCAACAAGCTATCTCAAAAATAAAAAAGAATAAAATAAACTGCAATTCATGGTTTTACCTAAATATTATCATGATTAAACAATTATAAGGAAGGTCTAAGGGGAAAATAATAACTTATTTTAATATGTAAAATCAGAATAACATTTTCATGTGATACAAAATCTATGCATCATGGAAGCAATCTTCCAAACAATATAAAGTAGTAACCATATCTATTGCATGGCATATAGCATTATGTCACCAAGGCATCAAAGTACTTTTATTATAGTTTATAAGAAAATTTGGTACTTAAAATGAAATTAATCACATTTTGGAACAACCCATTATATAAACTTCACTTGCTTCATATTAGCCTTTTTGCTTTCCAGTATACATGCATACATAGCTACATGCTGTGTACTAACTATATAAAAAGAAATTTGAACTAGCTGTATCTGGTTACACAGACTTCCTATCTCAGCTATTGGGGATGCTAAAGCAGATAGACCTAAACAGCATGTAAAATGGATTCTGGGGATATAGCTCAGTGGCAAAGCACTTACCTAGCATGTGAGATACCCTAGGTTCAAACTCCAGTAATAAAAAAATAAAACAGTAAAAACAGCAATGAAAACCAAAAGCCTGGCAGTGGTGGCACACACCTTTAATTCCAGAACTTGAGAGGCAGAGACAGGCGGATTTCTGAGTTCAAGGACAGCCTGGTCTACAGAGTAAATTCCAGGACAGCTGGGGCTATACAGAGAAACCCTGTCTCAAAAAACAAAAATCAAAAAAAAAAAAAAAAAACAAAAAAAACAAAAAAGAAAACCAAGCAGGTTAGGTGATCATAGCACAGCATTTGTTCATAATTTCTCAAGTTATCCTAGTTGTTCCTGAAAATTAATGTTTTATGACTGTCATTTTATTGTTTAAAGTTCATTCATTGTTCTAGAGCTTTGTCCGTGTTAATTATTTTGGGGGTGGGGTGGAATATTTTCTTTATTTACATTTCAAATGTTTTCCCCTTTCCAGGTCTCCTATTCAGAGCTCCCCTATCCCATTCCTCCTTTCCTTGCTTCTGTAAGGGTGCCAAACCACCTACCCACCCATTCCTGTCTTCCCTCCCTAGCATTCCCCTACACTGGGACTTCTAACATCATCAGGCCCAAAGACCACTCCTCCCACTGATGTCCAACAAGGCCCTCCTCTGCCACATATGTGGCCAGCACCACAGGTCCCTCAATGTATATTCTTTGGTTAGTGGTCCAGTCTCTGGGAACTCCAGAGGGTCTGGCCAGTTGACACTGTTGCTCCCTCCATGGGGCTGCAACTCCCCTCAGCTCCTTCAGTCCCTTCTCCAACTCCTCCATCCAGGCCTCACCCTCAGTCCAATGGGTTGGCTGCGAGCATCCACCTCTGTATTTGTCAGGCTTTGTCTGAGCCTCTCCTGAGCTTACCACACTTCCACCAGCAAGCACTTCCCAGTATCTACAATAATGTCCATGTTTGGTGACTGTATATGGATTATCCCCAGGTGGGGCAGTCTCTGGATGGCCTTTCCTTTAGTCTCTGCTTTACACTTTGTCTCCATATTTCCTCCTGCGAGTATTTTGTTCACCCTTCTAAGAAACATTGAAGCATCCACATTTTGGTCTTCCTTCTTCTTAGGCTTCATATGATCTGTGAATTGAATCTTGGCTATTCCCAAACTTTTGAGCTAATATCCACTTATAAGTGAGTACATACAATGTTCATTCTTTTGTGACTGAGTTACCTCACTCAGGATGATATTTTCAAGTTCCATCCATTTGCCTGCAAATTTCATGGAGTCGTTGTTTTTAATAGCTGAGTAGTATTCCATTTTGTAAATGTACCACATTTTCTGTATCCATTCCTCTGTTGAGGGACATCTGGGTTGTTTCCAGCTTCTGGCTATTATAAATATGGCTGCTATGAACATAGTGGAGCATGTAGCTTGACACAACTCAGAGTCACCTTGAAAGAAGGAACCTCAATTAAAGAACTGCTTTAATCAGTCAAGTTTCTGGGGCATTGCCTTGATTAACAATTGAGGTAGGATGGCCAACCCCACTATGGGTGGTACCATCACTAGGCAACTGACCTCAGCATATATAAGAAAGCCAACTAAGTATAGGGCAGAGGCTGAGTAAGTAGCATTTCTCCATAGTTTCTGCTTCATTTCCTGCCCTGACTGCTATCATTGATGGCTTGTAAACTGTGAATGTCAGCCAAATAAGCCATTTTCTCCTCAAGCTGCTTTGTTCATGTTTAGTCACAACAACAGAAAGAAACTAGAACAGACCTTGATTACTTTTACTTCTAACCTACTTTATAGCTACTTTTTAATTTCAATTTATAGATTGATTTCTTTACTCCCCCAAGTCTACTTATACTGAAATTTATTTCCTCAAAGCTCTTTTGTACCTAAATAACTTATCTCTTGAAAATCTTACTTATGCTCTATCATTTTTTCTTAGCTCTAGCTGGATGTCTTGCCAATCATATAATTGATCTAGTAAAAGTTCCTCATTGGCTTACGTTTTTCCTTGGCCTAATTTTTTAAATATATTAGAATTTTTGCCTAGCATTCAAGTTTTTAAGGACAGTGGTGTGCTTAAAAAATTTACCAAGCAGGTATTCTCTCCTCCTCCACCCCCGAAAACAAAACAAAACAAAACAAAACAAAACAATAATCAAGCTCTGTGTAGTCTTTGGTTGCTTTTTATTCATGTATTTCTTCCTACTATGGACAATTGTAAACTGCTTCTAAATACACATATTGGAATATATTAAGACTCAATCCTTGCGAACTGGCTCAAGAAAATTCTGACACATTAGCAATTTTACTGTATGCCTCTAAATTGTACCTCCAGATTAATCTTTCTTTTCTACACCAATCTAGATATAAAACTGCTTAATGTTCACAAATATGTTTTATACAATTTATTTTGTTCATGACAATTATTAAATTAGAAAAAATGTCCATGTTAATTTATTGATAATCTATCAGTTTTTGAAAATCCACATACATGAAGATTTTTCTGGTATTTCCACTAACATAATGGGCACAACAATATTATGTGAGTTATTTTTAGTGATTCCAAAATTTCCCCATTTTTCTCTGAAATAAATTTCTCTGTGTGTGTTTAATTATTTCCAGGTCCAGTGTTTCGTTGTTGGTTTTGAATTGGAATACAAGTTAATAGTTATTATTATGGAAATTTCATGTACAGGTGGTTTGTGTTGATCCTCATAGGCAACTCCTTTAAGTTTTAGATAGCTATGTATGAATGTGCAAATAGCTCATAAAAACAGGACACCATGAGAAGAAAAAAGGAATTTTAAGAAAGGAAGAAAGGACTGTAGGATGCATTTGCCATCAAAGTGAAAGAAGAACTGCTGGGGTCAAGAAAAATGGGTACTTGGAAGAAATATGGGTGAGAAGGCACTTTAAGAATCTATTGACCTGACTGGGGATACATCCCATATTCAGCCACCAAACCCTGATGTTCTTGTGGATGCCGGGAAGTGCTTGCTGATGGAAGTATGATAAGCTGTTTTCTAAGAGGCTCAGGTAGAGCCTGACAAATAGAGGTGGATGCTCACAGCCAGGGGTCTTGATGGAGGAGTTGGAGAAGGGACTGTAGGAGCTTAGGGAGGTTGCAGCCCCATGGAGGGAACTACAGTGCCAACTGGCCAGACCCCCTGGAGCTCCCAGAGACTGGACCATCAACCAAAGAATGCACATGAAGGGATACATGGTGCTGGGTACATATGTGGCAGAGGATGGTCTTGGCCATCAGTGGCAGGAGAGGCCCTTGGGCCTGAGAGTGTTAGATGCCCTAGTATAGGGGAATGCTAGGGAGGGAAGACAGGAGTGGGTGGGTGGGTGGGGGAGCACCCTCATAGAAGCAGGGGAGGGGAATGGGCTAGGGAGTTTCCGAACGGGAGACCTGTAAAGGGGAAAAAATTTGAAATGTAAATAAAATAAATATCCAATTTGTTGGCACTGTAGAGATGGCTGAGGGATGAAGACTACAGATCTGATTTTCAGGAAGACCTGGGATTGATTTCCAGAACCCACATGGCTTCTCACAACTACATATATCTCCAGTCCTAGAGAATCTGACACTTTCTGCCACCGTCCATGGCATCAAGCATGCACATGATACACAGGCATGTAAGGCACCTGCACATACATACAAAAATAAATATTTAAAAACAATCTATTTATGTAAAAAGTATATAGACTTTTATGGTTGTCTCTTCTAGGTACTGTGAACTGAATTATACTGTAATGCACTGATCTCAACTGCTCTTTAAAAATTGACTCTGAGTTTATTAATTTTTAAATTAACATGTAATTACATCTTATTGCCCCTTCCTTTTAATCTCCACTTCTCCCATATCCCCTTTTTCCAACCCTTTCCATCCCACTCCTTCATTTCCTCTCAGATAGATGGTATTTTCTTCCTTATTATTTACATACATATATAAATAATAATGTATTTATTATTGATGCATATATATATATATATATATATATATATATATATATCCTGTTTAGTATATTTAGTATAGTTGTGCACATATGACTTCAGAGCTAATTATTTTGTATTGAATAACCAACTACTGGACTCATCCCTGGGAGAGAGTAATTCATTCCCTCTAAGAATTCATTAGTTGCCTAAAATTCTTTTATGGGTGAGACCCCAGGAATTTGTGCAATTCCAGGATAGTATATCTACTGGTGGTGTCATTGTCCTGGTCTTTTTTAGATAGTATTGGTGTTGAGGCATCACTTGTGGAGCTTCCCTTTCATTTCTAAGAGGCATAGCCACACAGTAGACATCCTGGTTCTCTGACTCTATCTTTCCACCTATTTATTTATTTATTTATTTATTTATTTATTTATTTATTTCCTGAGTATTAGGTGCAGAAGGAGAGTTCTATATGTATCTGTTGGCACTTGGCATCCCAGTATCAGTTGATCTCTGAATGATAACTGGTTGTGGTTGTCTGTAATGGCCTCTGTTTGCTATAAAGAGAATCTTTCATGAAGGATGATAACTATACTTACTTGTGTATATAAAGTTGTTTTAGAATGCAATTAGGATTTATAATGATCTAGTAAAAGTGGACAGCAGTAGGTTTTCTTTTAAAGTACTTACCTTCACTAGCCCCAAGTACTCAGATTTACAGTACCAGACATGTTTAGTCCCCTTTTGTTGAGTGCACCTTACTTCCAATCATATGGCTTTTCATCACTGCCAAGAAATGAAGACCTCTATAGCATCTTTAGGAAACCCTTGCCATTTTGGTCGTTTCTGTGGCTCATAGACATCACATCTACAAAGGTTCATTGATTGCTTCACTGTCTAGTAGCTTTCACATCACCACAAAGCACTGTAAACTGTTTGCTAGACACTGGACATCTTGTTGGCATTTATACATACAGACTGATTTTGAAGTTCAAATATATGAGTAAAGGACTGTTATTATCTTTTTATAGTGGATAAGATTTAGGCTTAGGGAGGTTAAAAATTTACCCAAAGTCAGGTGGTAAGTAGGACAACCAGACCTGCATGATTCTAAAGCCAAGCACTATGCTGTAATGACTACCATGATTGATATGTAAAGACATCCTGCAAGAAGAAAAGAAGATCAAGTCCCAGGAAGGAGGAGAGTTGGTTATAATCTCTTTTTACTCTTCTCAAGATAATTCTTTTAAGAGCTGCTCTTCTGGAAATAAGATTAGGAAACTAATATATTTCTCCTTATCTATGAATGCATTACAAGTTCTTCTTTATGCTGATGCAGCTCAGCTGTATATTTATGTCCTTATTCACCCTCTAAATATAGTACAATAACCATAATGTACTATGAATACTAGAAAATGCAAGTTCTGTGTCCTAAGTGTGCAATATGCTCAATAATGGGTACTTACACTCAACTTCTGGGAGGCAACCAAAGACAGTAGTAGTATAATGTATTATTTTGAGAATCACTTGGATTGCCCTGACCAGAAACTTTAACGAGGTTTCTCATTTGTGGTCCTGGGATATTTGTTAAGATAGTTTATGGCTTTTGTGGCATAACATTATTTAAGATATGTATACACACATTCATTTATATGTATTTTACATAATTTTAAGTCCATATATAATAATATGTTTTCTTGAATTTTTATTAAACAACATTGGTGTTATTTAGGAATTCAACCTGTGTCTTCTTCCATATTAACTTCTTTTTCCTATCTTAGTTAGAGTCCCCAGTTCTAATTTGACCTTTTATGCTATTTCACACTCTGTGAATTCTCCTTTTTCGAATTTAAATCTCAGGAAATTTCAGGTGGTCCAAGTTATCTTTATCTTCATTAAATGATTTAAGCACTCAAAATTGTTGTAAAATATTAAATAGTTGGTCCTATTCCAAGAATAAGTAAATAGAAAAGAGAAAGTTTAGGAAATTTGTTCAGCTTAACATACCTATTAAGCTGAATATCCGAATGATAACTCAGGTACGATTCAGGTGTCAGAATGCCTGACAGTCTTCACAAAAAATATATTTTAGATAGCAAATCTTGTATATTTCTTTTTTCTCTTTTATTTAAAAGAATCCATTCATTAATGCCTTATGAATGAAATGACAGTAAATTTCAAATCTGTTCACTTATTGAGTTAACATTAAAGTTTAATATTTTATATTTTAGATTTTTTCATTTTTTTAATTTAATCTTTTTTTACAGTCCATATTTTATCCCCCTGCCAGTCCACCCTCTGACTGTTCCACAACCCATACCTTCTCACACATCTCCACGAGGATTTCTCCACTGTCTCACTCCCCCCCATCCCAACAGACCTCCTCACTTTCTGGGGCCTCAAGTCTCTTGAAAGTTAGTTTCATCTTTCCTGACTGAGTCCAGACCCAACAGTCCTCTGCTGTATATGTGTCTGGGGCCTCGGACCAACTCATGTATGCTACCTAGTTAGTGACTCAGTGTCTGAGAGATCTCTGGGGTCCAGGGTAGTTGAGAATGCTGGTCTTCCTACAGGGTCACCCCCCTCCTCAGCTTCTTCCAGCTTTTCCCTAATTCAACCACAAGGGTCAGCAGTTTGTGATCATTGGTTGGGTACAAATATCTACATCTGACTCAGCTACTTGTTGGGTCTTTCGGAGGGCAGTCATGATAGGTCCCTGTTTGTAAGCACACCATAGCCTCAGTAATAGTGTCAGACCTTTGTACCTTTCCTTGAGCTGGATCCCAAGTTGGGCCTGTCGCTGGACCTCCTTTTCCTCAGGCTCTTCTTCATTTTTCTCCCTGCAGTTCTTTCAGAAAGGAACAATAACAGATCAGAGTTTCTGACTGTGGGATGGCAACCCCTTCCATCACTTGATACCCTGTCTTTCTACTGGAGGTGGGCTCTACAAGTTCCCTCTCCCCACTGTATGGCATTGAGTGAGGTAACTCAGATCCAAAAGGACATGCATGGTATGGACTTATTAATAAGTAGATATCAGTCAAAAAAAATGTAGAGAATACCCAGGATACAATAAACAGAACTCAAAAAGGTTAACAACTTGAAGAGCCCACATGAGGATGTCTCAATCCAACTAGGGAGGGAGAAGAAAGCAATCACAGGGAGGGAGGGAGGAACCTGGGAGGGAAAGGGGACAGGGAGGGGAAGAAGGGAACAAGATCAGGTATCGGGTGGGGTGAGGGGGGGAACAGGACTGAAATCCTCAGGGCCATCAAAAAAAATGGAAACCAGCAATCTCCAGAGGTAGGATGTGTGTGTGGGGGACTCTCTAGAATGTACCAGAGACCTGGAAAGTGAGAGACACTCAACATTCAAAGGGAGGGACCTTAGATGAAATGCCCTACATTTTAGATCTTAAAAGAAATGAATCTAAAGCAAAAGGATTTTTTGTGATTTTAATCTATCGGATATTTATGAGATTAGATAAAGAAAGGGTAAAGATAAGTCTGTATTTGCTCAAAATATGGAGATTTGAAGGCATGTTCTAGTTTAAAAAATGAAATTACAAAGATTCTCTTAAAATCATCTAGCATATTTTACAATCAAAGTCATTCACTACTTTAGATTATATTTACACTGGCTTACCCCCTTTGGCATATTTATATAGATAATTAAGAACTGGCTTTGTATAATAAAAACGTTTCTTTGTCAATTAGCATGATGAATAGTATTTTCAAGTAAGAGAAAGCTGATTGTTTCCAGGAAAACATAAATACAAATTCTCTAAACACATTTAATGTTTCAAAAAGAATCAATGGCTCTTTTAAAGAACCCCAAATTGAACAACATAGCAGCCAATAGAACCAGCTTGTGCTCTGCAGAATGTCATGGTTACTCAATTCAATTTTACAAAAAATTTTACCTACATTTTCTTCGTTTAGTTGCAAGCTTTGGATATAGAAACTGTTTGCTATATTTTAAGATAGTCCTGCAGTTGAAGACAGAGTAATTTTATGATTAAGTTGAGCTCAGTGCTAACCTACAAATCTGGAAATCATCTTATTGTTTTGAGTATATCTAGCTACTTTTAGAAAGGGGAAGCTTTATTACTCGCTTTTTGAAATGAATTGTAATGTTTTCCTATGGTTTTAGCTTACTTTTAATTTTAAGAGCATGTTTTTTAATCTAATCATCATTTGGGAATGAAAGACATAAGCAGTCTCATATTGTTGGGGTATCAAAATTTGTGGAGGTAAATTCATTTCACCTGAAAGGTCATATTTATTATTTTAATGACAGGATGCTTTTATTGACTTTGACATGTAAAATGATACCAGAAGCTCCATGAGATTCCTCTGCTTTTCCAATAGCTGAAAATTATAATTGCAGTGACCCTTCAGTCTGCCCTCATTTTATATGGAAAATGCCCCATGAAGTTAACAGGAGTTTTAAAGCCCTCAAACACATATGTTCAATGACTACCACTTTTATTTTCTTTATTTTCACTCAGGTACAGATGTGTCTACATGTTCTTATAAGCAACTATATTTTCATAACAAAAATATTGTAGTTAGATATTCTTTACTAAGGAGCTGTGGCACTTGGAGAACTGCTGTAAATTCAAGATGATAAACCATATTTAAATGCAACCCATGAGCTTCTGAACATCTTTTGAAGAAGCATCCACATCTCTTGGCTGATTGGACTAATGACATTTGTGTAGACAATTTACTTGGATTTCCTTTAGTTCCTTCATTTAAATTGAAAGCATAAAATACACTTCTATCTTTTCTTCTTGTTGAATGCACAGCATTCAATAGTATGTACAAATGATAGTCTCAAAATGTAAATAATATACTATAAGTTTATTAATAACACCACTCAGAGCTATCCACAATGTGTGCCTCAACTGGCAGTTGCTACTAACACTTGACCAGGTGACAAGAACAGATTCTAAAACAGAGCTATGTACTTTTTAAAAAATCATATGTATGTGTGTGTGTATATATATATATATATATATATATATATATATACTTACATACACGTAATCAAATATATATTTATATATTTTAAATGATTTTTATACATTTCCCCTTTGGAAACCCCCCCATTCCATCACCTGCTGACTTTATGAGGTTGCTCCTCCACCCACCCACCCATTCCTCTCTTCCCTCCCTAGCATTCACCTACACTGGGACATTTAATAGCCTCAGGTCCAAGGGCCTCTCCTCCCCCTGATGGCCAACAAGGCCCTCCTCTGCCACATATGTGGTCAGCACCATGGGTCTCTCCATATGTATTCTTTAGTTGGTGGTCCAGTCTCTGGGAGCTCCAGGGGTCTGGCCAGTTTACACTGTTGCTCCCTCCATGGGCCTGCAAACCCCATCAGCTCCTTCAGTCCCTTCTCCAACTCCTCCATCTGGAACCCCACGCTCAGTCCAATGGTTGGCTGCAAGCACCTACCTGTATTTGTCAGGCTCTGCCTGAGCTTCTCCTGAGACAGCTTATCATGCTTCCATCAGCAAGCACTTCCCAGCATCCACAAGAAACTCTGGGTTTGGTGGCTATATATGGGATGTATCCCCAGGTAGGGTAGTCTCTAGATGGCCTTTCCTTGAGTCTCTGCTCTACACTTTGTCTCAATATTTCCCCCTGTGATTATTTTGTTCACCCTTCTAAGAAACACTGAAGCATCCACATTTAGCAGACCTATGTACTTTATTTCCAAAGGAAGATAACATATTCTGTGAACATTTTTACTGTACTGGGGGTGGAGAGGCAATCTAACATTGTCATTTTATTCCTAAATGTTTTGATATCCTACCAACAGTAAAAATGTAACAAGTTTCTTGAAGATCATATCTCCATCTTTAGTTGATGTAATTACTACTGGTATAATATCACTCCAGTTATGGCATCCACATATAGCTAGCTAATATGTAGAGAAACTCTTTTTTTTCAAAAGTACCCAGTGCATAATGTCCCCACAAAACCTACTGCATACCTTCAGTCATTCCTCACTTTCAATATTTTATACATGTTTCTTGTAGATTTGGGATTTATTGTGATATTTGGAAGGTCATGGTTTGGACAGTCAGAACAAAAATTCACAGCCTTTTTATGTGAACATCAAAGAAATATCACATAAAATTTGTGATTAAAGAGAACCCATGACTTAGCCATTGTTTTGCTAATAAGTTAGCTTGATGATAACCCTGAACATTATATTTGCATTGATTTTATTTGCTGAATGTTTTGACTAAAGTATACTATTTATTATTTTTTTTAAGCCATGGCTGTAAAAGTAAAACTGACACTAATAATATCCCACATTTATCTGCACTACCTGATATTGTTAAACAAAATGTACAAAATATTTAATGACCAACTTTCAAAATTATTTTAACCCATTATGACGTTAAAACATAAATTTAAACTAGTGTTTTGAAAATGTTCAAGGGAGATCTAGATATTACGGTTTCTGTGAGCACAGATATACTAAATTTCCTACTATTTCATTTGCTTTGAAAAAAAGTTTTGAAGTTAATATTGATGTTGAAGTATGAAAGTGTCTAAGTGGGACAATAATGTTAACTCAGCAGTATCATCACTTTGATCTTTGTTTAAAGTCTAACAAAACTAGATTGCTATTTGATTGACAACCTTGTCAAAGAGTGAATGAAGACTGACACCCTGATATTGAAAATGCTGCATCTACAAAAAAATGATAGTTCAAGTTTTCTCATGACATTGCTTCTTTTGTGGAACAATGTGAATTTTTATTGTTTTGAAATAAATGTATACACTGATAAATTCAGCTAAACATGAAGTTTCTTTTTTTCTTCCTGGTTTGTTGAAGTTCATGTATGTTTTTATGCACATGATTTAGATGTGTTTGCATTAGAAAACTTCACTGAAAATACTTGCTGCATCAAAATCATAAAATTAGATGATTATCGATCAGAATATTACTAAAAATGTTGATTTATTAGTTTGATGGCCCATAAGGTAAGAGACAGTTTTCAGCAACTCAAATACTCAAGTCAAATTGAACTAGATTTAATTTTGAGTTTAATTGTGTGATTTGGGAAAGTGTTTTTAATCTCCATAGCATATTTTACAACTGGAAGATGAAGATAAAGAGGTCAAAGTTGTTTTGGCTACATGAATTTCAATATATATATTTATTTAAATATACTTAATATTTCTATATATATTATATATTATTTATATATAGGATATGTAAATATATGAATATATAGAATATTTACATATCCTATATAATATATCAAGCATATTTTCTCAATCAGAAAGAGAATGTGGGAGACTCATAATATCTATTTTCTACTCTTGCAATGGAAATTAAATGAGATACTAAATGTAAAGTGCTTGCACAAGACTGAGTCCATTACTGGCTAACGATTGCTGTTATGACACTGCCCAATGAAATATCAGTCACCACACTATAACAAACAGGGATGCTGGAAGACTTAATTAGCATGATAAGTAAGCATTTGTCTTAAGTCATTTATTTTCTAACAAAAATTTAGAAATTTGTACTTTCTGCTAAGTTTACATAGTTTGTTTTCCTTTTCTCTAAATTTAGCACTGTAGACATATTGATGCCATCAAAGCATAATGTAAAATATTTATTGATCATCATTATATATAACATTATATAATATTATTATATGATATATATATATAATAAATATCATAAAATGTGACAATTGTTTATTCTTTAAAAATATATCATGGCTCTTTTTCTACACATCTGGTAATGATGACAATATACTTCCCATTAAATTAAAATCTCAGAAAACAAAAATTTTCTCCAGAAACCTCTTATTCAATTATTTATAATTATGATAATGATTCTTTTGAGCCCAGATAACTGCTGCCACTGGGATTAGTTCATTTTTTTTTATTATTATTTCTTAAACTACTGTAACCAATTTAATACTTTAAAAATAAGGGCCTTGCTTTGAGTGGCAACTTAGCAGAATCTAAAAAAGATTCTCATAGTGCTTAAAAGAGAATTTTAAATTTATTTAGTGATACAAATTCCCTGGAGGCAGGAACTTCTAGTTGTTAGCCAATTTTCCATTGTTTTTCATTCTTTATATAATTTTAAAAGTAAATTTAGAAACTGGAGGAAAAACCTTTTAACAAACTGAAATGCTGATGTTTTCATTTGTATATAGTGCATCTCCTTCAGGCTAGGGTGATTTGGAATATTTCATTAAAAATAAAATTATTACCCTTTCAAAAATTTTCAATATCATGATTTTATTATTTTTTGTTTATTTGTTTTAGTGGGTGAAGGATTGGTTTTTAAACAAGCTCTCTCAGCCAGGCTGGCTAGGAACATGTCGTCTTCCTGGTTCAGATGTTCCTTATTTGATTATTTAGCATCTTCGTCATTTTATCTTGCAACTTGATTTTGAAATATCAAAATAACAATAATAAGAGTAATTCTAAAACTGTAATTTCAGTATTTATATTATCTTTCTAATTTTTACTTCAGTGCAGTCTCTGAGGCATCAGTTGGTTCATGTTGGAAATCAACAATGAAAATAATTTTACCTACAATTCACAAATAGCACCTTTATGAGTAGGTCATCACATGTCAGCACACTTTAGACCTGAAAGAATTTGTAATTGGCTTCTTCCTTTCTTCTCAAACACATTTATCTCTGTTCTTTGTTCCTATTTCTCATCATTATAGAAAGTGGTTAACTACCTTAGGCACTTGGAAACTAAATAAATTCCATTTTGAAAGCAAGTAGTACCATGAAGCTTTTCTTAAAACTCAAGTTCATAATGCTGTTAATTTCCCCCGTAAGAGTCTGTGTTTGAGAATGAATGTAATTCCTATATAAACAACAGTTTAAATGTCTTCATGGTGTTGTAAGCTCAGAATATTTTCTTCAAAAGAGATATGTTACAGTTCCCCTTTTAAAACGTGAGCCTCATTTATTGTTTCCTTTCATCTGTTGAAATAATTACTTTTCTTTTTGCCTTCAATAGTTTGTTCTGGTCATTAACATTTCTGTAAAATTAAATTTGAAAGGTGCTTTTAGTGCTCAGATAGACTGCAGTGCACATTTGGCTGTTAAAATCAGCTTGCTTAAGGCTGAACTAATGTTTAACATTCACAGCTATTTGAAGTAGCTCAGTGCCCAGTTTAATGGTGCTGCCAAGGGCAATGATCATATTACTTGTTATTATATTTGGGGGGATTGTTATTCCAGTAATAAAGGCAATCAGTGGAATTTCTGAACACAGTGGAAATGGTGCTTTCCAGCTAACAAGCTACAAAATATATTTTGAGCATAAATGTTAGGTGGGAGGCATACTATTTCATATAAGTTCATTGAGAAAAGCAGCTACATTGAAGTATGTGTATTTTTTATTGATATGCACACATATAACTATGAGCATGTTTATCTATGATAAATGTAAACTCATGAGACAGTTGTCTTTTTCTTTATATATGAGACTCTTATAAAATTCATATTATTATTTATTTTTAAAAGTTACTGAAGTAAAATAAAATGAGTGAATGATCAGAGTGAGTCTTCTGTGCTGCAAGGCAATTTTCTAGATACCAGTAAAATGTCAATTGGCTCTTCTTCTGGGAAACATATAATTCATTTATGAACAATAAAGTCTTAAAGACATTCACAAAGTAGTAAAAAGTATATGATAATGACTGATACAGGCAATGAATGTTTTAGTGTATCTGAAATGGATTGTGTAGTCTTCAAATGCTTTACAACTTGCATTAATCATTGAAAAATAAGTAGCTTTTGGTTAACTAAAAGGAAAATCAGAGGTATACTATATGATATTAATAAATGTAAAAACAATGTTACATACTATTTATGTTGCTGTAGATCACAACAGAAAAGTAGAAATTAAGTCTATATTAATTTGAATTGTTACGTGAGAACTATTGGATTCGTGTTTAGATTTTATTATTTATATAGTATTCCATACAAAATATTTTCAAAATTATTTGTAGCAATCATAATTTAGTAAGATCTCACCTCAGAACAAGTATTGCTCTACTTGTTTTGTAAATAGTAACTATTTTGTATTTTAAAGTCATCTTGAGAAGTTATTTCTATTTGACAATCACTTTTCTAAAGATTGTGTTGGAGAGATGGTTCACCAGTTAAGAACACTTGCTGATCACCCTCATAGAGGCAGGGGAAGGGAGGAGAGGATAGGGGGGTTGAGGAGGGGAAACTGGGAAGGGGGATAACATTTAAAATGTAAATACATAAAATATCTAATGATTTTTAAAAAAAGAAGCACTGGCTGATCTTCTCACATGCTAGGACAAAACCATCCATAATGTCAGTTCTGGACATGCTCTCTTCTGACCACCATGGTTATCAATCATACAAGTGGTTCACAAACATACTTCCAGGCCAGGATCCCATACACATTAAATAAAATAAAAATAAAACTTCCTAAATTCACCTCACGTTCAGGAACCTAGATATCTGAGTTTCTCTGTTTCATTACTACAAGAAAGGTGTGGAGGTGCGGGAACACATGCAGAGAGATGGACAGAAGTCTAGAGACAAAGAGAAAAGTAAAGTGTTATCTTGGGGGGCTCAAGTGAGGTGATTTCTTCTTATCCTAGTTAGCTTCTTAGCAAATCCACATGAGAATATCAATTGGTGACTAACACTTCAATCTATGGATTTAGTATGATGAAGCCATTTAGTATGTAATACAGAATGTAACTTAAGATGACTGATATTGTGATGTGACTGCTTTACCAGGAACAAGTGTATGAAAGAAAATTTGGTAAAAGATCTTAAGAGTGACTTTATAGCAGTCACTTCACCTTATAAAAATTGTAGAAAAGCATGTTGTTAGTCGTGTCAGGTAATAATCATTTCAGTAAGTTTATAGAAATCACTGAAAGAATCACTTTTTGATATTAAAAATTCTAAATTTTATTTCTTAGTATCTTGTCTGTTTTAATGAAATATAAACTGTAAGCATAGATATGTATTACACTACTTTTTGTAATTGTGTTTGTATCTTATGTGTGACTTAAATAAAACTTGTAAGATTCTGGGGGTCCTGTCCATAAACAGAAACGGCAAATTTAAATGTGCTACTTAGAACATCTCCAGTTTTCATTTCTGTAATAAATAGCTTGTCAATGCTACTTTCTGCTGTCAGTACTTGCTATATTCCTTTGAGTATCCAGACTGTTCCACAGTACCTTTAATGACAATAGTGCCTATTTCACTGTGCATGTAAATGGACAATATCTATAAGATGCTTCAGCAGAATAGAGAAATGTCATTCAAAACTCAAGAGAAGAAGAAAAATAAAACACATAGATTCAAGTCAATGTTTATTATATGTAGCATCAAATAGTCATTACATATACCATGCAAAAGGACTGAATGTGTAATACAGAAAAGTATGTGTTTTACTATTAAATGTATAACTTTTTAAATAAACAAAATGATTGTTAATAAATAATGACATAAAATTAACTACCAGTTATAATTATAGAAGAAATCAATGCAAGCATTTGAATTATTAAGTGAATATTATAAATTTATACATACTGAAAGTTTAGGTAAAAGAGAAGACCATGTGTAATTTGAGGCAAGTTCTAGATTCTCAGTTAAAATACTGAGGAAACCATTGGATAAACTTTCTGGAAATTACTATTGTTAATTGGACATCTAGATGTGAGAAAAGAACAGTAATTGATGTTACTTGAAGATTTGGAAGGACAGAAGCATCAAAATATTGACTAAAGATAAAGGGGAGTCCCTATGACTGAGACTTATGCATTTCAAAATAAAGCTGGAAACTGAAGAGGAAGTTGTAAAGAAAATACAAAGGGCTAATAAATAAAAGAGAAAACTAAGAAAGTGGGATGTCCTAGAGTCAAATGAAGTATTTTAAGATGTAAGTCATAATATACTAGCAGAAGATGCTGAGAGTCCAGTAACATTGGAACTAAACAATGAACATTTCATTTATCTTTAGCCACCTTTATAAGAGGTTTTGTTGTCGTTGCTTTTGTTGTTGTTGTTGTTATTGTTGTTGTTGTTGCTCTTTGAAATACAGGGCCAAAACGTTAGCTTAGTAATATTTAATTTAAGTAACTATAGACATCTCTTTCAAGATATTTTGCTACATAAGTAGCAGAGTAGACAGAAAGTTATGGTCAATAAAAAGATGCTTTTAATATATAAACATTTCAAAAACGTTATTTAAAAAAACAATTGGAAACAATAGAATGGTAAAGATAGAGTTTTAAATACTAATAATGCCCCAACATTCTCAGTACAAAACATTTATATACCATATTTATTTTATATGTACTTCTCTAAATTATTATTTAGAGAAATGACTCAAAATTTATGAGGGAAGAGAAAAGATAATGTACTGTCTAGCATGTCAAAGATTTCTATGTCAGAATCTAGTAATCATATCAGAGATACAAATGATTATAGGAATATGGAGTGTCTCTTAGAATATATACAAATGAATCTAAAAAGAAAAGAAATTTAAACTTTGTTCTTTTTTTTCCAAAATACCAAATCAAGACACCCTAACATTTCCCCTACCACATATGCTCTGAGGAAAGGTGGGATACATGAATGAACCTGGAAACTTGGCAGATAAACATTTTAAAATATGATGACAGTATTGAAATGACACAATATACATATTGGACCCATTTCCTTTCCCTTGAAACTAGAACATGGATCTCAGTACCAGAAGTCCTAAAATTGTAAGAGAATGGAGATGCACATGCATGGATGACCTGAGGGGCAAGGTGCTACCTATTAAGCCTTGAGTGCTTGGTAACGATTATATCACAGCTGATGCATCTGTAACCTGCAAGGACCAAGCCATGAGCAGTCAGAGCTAATGTCATGGTTATCATCATAATAAGGAGGCAGCCAAACTAATCACTCTAAGTGATGGATGAGGATGTGGATAGAAACACCATGTCCTAATTGATATGATGAAAATTGTTACTGATTCTCTAATGAAAGAAATAGAAAATGGTGAGTTCTCAAATATCCACAGTACTGTCTACTAAGGCTTAAGGTAATACTTTCAACTTAGTATTTTATATGCCATTTCCTAATATTACATTGGGATTTTAGAGTGGGTGTTTTTAATCTAATGAACAGGAGCTGTGAACAAATTTAAGAATAATTAGGTAAACAATACTTTCTTCCAAAACCAATTTTCTTTCATCATTGACTTTAATGAGGAGTTGAAAAATAAATCTAACAATGCCACCAAATTCTAGTACTGGAAGAAACACATGTCTTCAGGGGCTTAACTAGAAAATATAATTTTGTATTCTGAAACTTTTGGGTAAAAACTAAATGATTCAGTTTACTCTGTCCGGGCTAGTAAAATTTTAATGTTTATATAACAAAAATATGTTCAACCTGAATATGATACAATGAGATAATAAAAGTGTGAAGTTTTGTTGTTACTGCTATTGATCCAAACCATATCTCTGATATAGATGATAATATTTGAGAACCAAGTCACTGTAATTAAATTTCCTTTTACATGTGGTATATCATAAATGTTCATCTACAATGACATATAAACCAGTATTTATAACTACAACACTTAACCATGGCAAATTATATTCTGTTGATGATTCTCGTATTTCAAAGTAAATCCCTTTGCTCTGTAATTGATGGAAAGTCCTCATATACCCAAGTTTGAATTAAAGATCTGAGAGAATAAAACAGTAGCTCAAAAAAACATCTTAATGACTATCCACATTACCAAGAAGCCATCTATAAGTTTACATTGGGGACTGACTTCTTTTGCTACTAGTTTTTTGTTTGGGGGGTGTTTTATTTTATCCTTTTAATAAAATGTTAATTTATACTATGGGGTCTAAGAACTCAGAACATACATGCTTTTGATCATAGACCAGTTGTAGTCTGAACTCACATCTAATTTCACTTTCTCCTTTATGATTTGTCTTTCCATTTATGGCTTGGATTTCAAGATGTATTGGACTTTTGGAAAATAATCAGATATACCTGTGGTTTAGCTTTGATTTCCCAACTCAGAACAATGTTTTATTCTTAATTTGTATTAGTTTATATCATTTACCATAAACATAAATAAATGTAATTATGATTAATAATTCATGAAACAACAAATTTCTTACTGCTATTTCACCTGATAAAATTTAAGAGATTCCCTATGGTTTTAGTTATGTAAAAGTATAATGACTCCAATGAGATTTTTGGCTGTTATTCATCTCTCCTATGAAAGGGGGCAATTACCCTTGTCTCTGACATATATTCATGTGACCATGAAGATTTCACAATTTTAGACACTTACAGGTTAGATTTTTAAGAGATGATTGACTCTTCACATGGTATTTTATTTGCATGGCTAATCAAGGTATGCAATTCTAATTTTTAAGCTGTAAAAACCCCTTGAAAACAACTGAGGCCCAGAAGGCTACATTTGGTACCATTAATTCTTTTTAAAATGTTTTATTAATATTTTGAGAATTTTATAATTCATTTCATATCAAAATCACATAAATAGATGGAGCTGATTTAAACTATAGTATATGTGTATGTTATGTATGTGTTTATATGAGTGTGTGAACATGTGCATGTCAGTGCATGTGTACATGTGTGTACATGGATATGGAAGCTAATTTTTGACATTGGATAATATTTCAATCACTCTCCACTTTTTTCTGAGGGAAAGTATTTCACTGAATCTTGAAATCATCCTTTTGGCTTGACTCTTTGTACAAGAAGGCTCAAGGATTCTCCTTTTATTACCTCCCCAGACCTGGAGTTATTTACATGTTTTGCTGTGCATGGCATTTACATGTGTACTGAAGATTTGAACTCTGGTCATCAAACTTGGGCAGCAGACATTTTGCTGATTCTGCTCTATTCTCAACCCTGTCATATACAATTTTGAAAACATATTCTTGACATTTAATTGTTTTCAGTTGAATGCTAAAATTACTCTATTTTCAAATGGTGAAGAATCTATTTCATGTATATGGACTTTAAATAACCACATTCATCTTCATCCTCCTTCTATGAGAATTTGGTGTGCGGCTCAAGATTTTTCTATATTATCAGCACAGAATTAATATAAAATATTGAAAATACTATCCATCCTGTGTTTTTTGCTTGTTTATAGAGACAGCTAAGATTTTTTAATCCAACTATTATACAGTGCTAAAGAAGTCAAATTGTATTTTTCATAAGGTAGAAGAAGTAGCTATCATATATTTTTTAAATAATAAGAAAATTGACAAAGATAGAAAGGTGGGAGCAAAACCTAAATACTTGAATTTGTTAGTTCTTATCCAATACCTCCATGTTTTATACATTTTTTGATTTATTTTAAAGACAATTTTCCATCTTTACTCTAAACCTTGGTAAAAAATGAACTGGCTTTAGAATGCACTTGACTTTATTTAACCTGTGGAACTACACACACGAGATTTTGTCATTAAAGAAGAACTATACAACAAATTCAATCTTAAATCATAAAATTCAAAAGGTAACTGATCTGTTTCCTTTGTCACTAAATTCATATATATGTACAAATGTATGTAAAACCCATAGTGTATTATTACTGTGATTCATTCTCATTTTGATTGATTAAAACAGGCTTTCAGTCAGCTGCCTTCAAACTCATGTCATCCAGGTTAGCTTCAGATCGATGATCTTCCAGCATTCACTTACCCAGTGCTGTGAACAAGTAAATGCAACAAAGCCCAACCTGAGATGTCTTCTCTTTTAAGTGGATTATTCAAGATTATGTTAAATTTATTGTTCACAATAAGGAAACAAACTCAAACGTTAGAATCTATAAGTTTATAATTCACTTTCTTATATCTAGTCTGTTGTTGCTAAGGGCAAATAGTTAGAAAATGGATTCTCAAAGAACAATAATATATAGCTCACACCAAAGTAGAGGGAATCTTAAGGACATGTTTTCGAATGATTCCACTACCCCCCACACACACATACACACACACAGAAAGAGAGAGAGAGAGAGAGAGAGAGAGAGAGAGAGAGAGAGAGAGAGCACAAGCATGGGAAAGAGAGGGGGAGAGAGAAGGGTGAGGAAGAAGAGAGGGAGACAGAGAGAGACAGAGAGTCTATAAGTCTATACTTAAAAACTATATGGACCCACTCACTTTCTGTTTAGAGAGCTGGTGTTTGATGAAAGGAAAAGCAATACCTTGAGATCTCCTTGTTACTGACTTTCTGAGCACCAACCATATACACAATTTATAACAATTGCATTCCAACCATACAATTAATGTTTGTCTGTTAAGTATTTTCTTTAAATTATAGACCATGGGTAATTTCCAAGGCTTTGGAGTCTACGTTTTGGTGTTGTAAGCCTTTATACATGCTATGTAGCTTTTAATATGTTAGTATGGCTTCCCACTCTATTTAACCTAACAAGTAAATTAAAAATATTTGTTTAATATCTTCTGTGAAAAGCAGAATGGTAGTTCCTATAGAAACAAAATCATAGACTAAAACATATGGTCTCCATCTTCATACAGTTTAGTGTCTAGTGAGAGATGAGTAGTTGACAAATAGAAAAATAATTACTAATAAAAGAGGTAAGTAACATTGTGCAAAACATACATATTAGTAGGTAGTACTAAATGCTGTATATATTGTATTCTGTACAGGATTTCAGGGAGGAATGTCATGTTATCACTTGCAGAAGTGGTCAAAATGTTTACTCTAAAACATAAAACATAATTTATGATATAAAAGGATTAAGAATTAACTTAAAACCTTGCATCATTAATTTAAGATCTTAAAAAAATATTTTAAGTATTTGTGTTGAAGATCAGTTACAGAAGTTTATGACAGAGAATCAAACTGACTGTAGTTGAAAATTTTGTAGTGTGTAGATCCTAAAATGGGTAAAAACTAAAGGCTTTTTAAGATCTATTGACTTGTTTAAAGGAGATGACATTGAGATCAGGCAACTTTATTTAGTACCAGTGTGCAAAATAACATGTTGTAGATTTGAATTTACATAGTAACTTGTCTTACAAATGCAACCAAAACAACAAACTACATTTTGGATTCCTTTTTCTGAGATGGTAAAGAGGCTTAAATATTTTGACAAGCATGTAACCTAATTTTTAGAAGGCTGAACATTCTTTGCATAAGCATTTGTTAGAAATTTTACATTAATTCTTGTAACTGTGTTATTTAGGAAGACAATTGGAAAATGTTAAAAAATTTTGTAGACACCATCTAGTAAATAAAATTGATTACTATTATGAGTATACAAAATTTACCTTTTTGGAATAAGAAAAGTATTTGCAAATGACCATTTTCCACTCTCTTAAATGGTGAGAGAGGTGAACACATATATTATTGTGCAACTCTACAATTTATAGAAAAAACTATCATGATAGCTCTTATTTATACATATATTTATGGCTCTGTAACTGCAAGAAGATTCATTGTTAGGGTCTGGGGCTACAGCTCAGTAAGAAGAGAGCTTTCTTAGCATGAATGATGTCCTGAGTTCTATCTTTATCAACACATAAGCTGAGCATGGTGGTACATTTCTTGTAATTCTAACCTTCAGGATAGGGAAGAAAGATCAGAAATTCTACATGATATTTGGCTTCATAGTGAATCTGAGGCCAGCCTGGGTTACATGAAGCTCTTTCTCAAAAAATTCGTTATCATAGTCATGACACATACAATTTGTTTCACTTAAATTTTATAGATGTTTTCTTTTTTTTTTTAATGAAAGTTTTGTTTTCTGAGTGCTCAGGGAGACAGCCTGTTTCAGGGATGTTTTTAAAGGATGGTAACACAAAGAAAGGGGGAGCTGCAGTGTTAGCCAAATTTATTATTTAGTTATTTTCACTCATTCACTTTACATCTGCTCACTGCCCCCTCCAGTTCACCTCTCCCACAGTCCTTTTCTTCGCCTCCCTCCCCTTCTTCTTTTAGCACATGCGGGTATCCCTGGGTATTCCCCTACCCTGACACATCATGTCTCTGCAGGGTTAGATGCATCCTCTTCCACTAAGGCCAGACAAGGCAGCCCAGATGGAAGAACATATTCCACAAGCAGGCAACAGCTTTTGGGATAGCCCCCATTCCAGTTGTTCAGGACCCACATTAAGACCTAGCTGCATATCTGCTACATATGTGTGCGGAGGCCTAGGTTCAGCCTGTGTATGTTCTTTGGTTGGTATTTTAATCTCTAGTAGCACCAAGGGTCCAGGTTAGTTGACTCTCTTGATCTCACTGTAGAATTCCTATCCCCTTCGGGGCTGCAATCCTTCCTCCTATTCTTCCAAAAACGTCCCCAAGCTCCATCCACTGTTTGGCTGTGGATGTCTGCATCCCTCTGAGTCATCTGCTGGGTGAAGCCTCTCAGAGGACAGTGATGCTAGACTCCTGTCTGGAAGCATAACAGAGTATCATTAATAGTGTCAGGGATTGGTGCTTGCCCATGGGATGGGTCTCAAGTTGGGTGGGTTATTAGTTGGCCATTACCTCAGTCTCTGCTTCAACCCCTGTCTCTGCATTTCTTGTCTACAGGATAAATTTTCAATTGCCTAGTCTCCAAAAGTCCAAGAAATTTTGTAAATGAGCTTTGGTATATAACAGCTGTTCTCATAACTAAAAGTACTTGAACTGTTACTGTGTAAAAATATTGCCTTTAGAAGGCTTGTAAGATGTTTGTGGCAAAACATTTCGTCCTGAAACTGAATTTTCCAGAGCAGTTTTATGAATCCCTAGATGCATTTTTTACACACCAGGGATGTTCTTGGATACAAATAATACTGGCAAAAACAGAATAAAAAACAAAAACAAACAAACAAAAAAACCCTACTCCATCTGAACAGGGTATACAGTTTTCAAAGTGTACGCACAAACTAGGGAAGGAGGTATCATTACTACAAGTATGATACAGTGTAAATACCACTGTTTTATCAGAGTGGATCCAAAGAATTATTCCTAGTTCATATTTCTTATTTACTATGGGTAGTTTTCATCTGTGCAAGTACTATTCACTCTTGTATATACAACTTTTCACTTGACTGATGATACAGAATTGAATATTTGTGAGTCAAAGCATGCAAAGAAATAATAGTAATGTTTTTATTTATGTTATATTTCTTTTCACAAAAGTAAATAATTATTTGAGACCTGAAATTATGGTCTGTACATGCTCCAAATTATGGAAGGCTTTTAGCAACAGTGAGATATCAATAATAGAATTTTATTAATATACTTTCTAGGAAAAAGTAGGGGAGTAGAAACACATAGATGACCAGAAAAGGAAGTATCTTGTGAAAATTTGTCAGTAATGCAGTTAACAACACACCGAGGTGTTCATGCTTGAATTAAATGTTTTATTTTATTCGCCAAAAATTTTTCTCGAAACATGCTGTCACCAAAACAGTAATAGAAAACATTTTACAATGTGAATTCTTTATAAATTCTCCCTAAATCTGTGATACTGAATGTGTTTCAAAATAATAGGATTATTAGGACTCATTTATCCAACCCATTAATACAGGTATTTTAAATGAAAGTAAAATGAAATCCATTGTAAAGAACCACAAACAGAGATAATTTCAAAGCTATGTAAAAACATGATATTTAAACATTTACACAGAAAAAATATCAAATGGGACTTGAAAAATGTATAGGAGGTGACAAACACAAAGGCCATAAGCACTGATCATCCTTTGTGGTCAAAGACGATTAGGAATGTGACAATCTCTAAGGGAATCAGATAGATACAGCTACTTGTGTGAAGAAGACATCTTTAGGTCACCCAAAGCAAGCATAACCCTAGTGCAGGATGAGGAGGAATAGATAATATATGATTCAAAGCTGAAAATAACTTTAAAAAAGTGCTATACTGTGAGTGTATATCCACGTAAATGATGAATGAAATCCTCTGGTAACATTGGAATGTAGTAAAATAGTTTTGGGTGATTTGTTCAAGCCTGATCATGATATTACTATTGAAGTATATTAGCTATTAGTTCTAAATTTTCAGTTTCCTTTCCTAATATTTAAAGACTCATAGAAATGGACAATATTATGCTATTAAATATAATACTAACCATTGAATTTTATAGGACTTTGTAAGAATTTCAAAAAGAAACATTTTTTGGCTATGGAAATACACATATATGTATTCATTGTACTACAATATGTCACTGAAAAGTGACAATTTCAAATTTGCGTCTATACTTTTATTTCTATCTCAGCATGTAACATATGTTAATATTTAGAATTATACCTTAAAAATTTTACCTGACACATAATTACTGTACATATTCCAAGTATACATTAAGATATTTTAAAACATATACAATTGTAACAATCAATGTAGAATGAAGAGTATTTTAAAGGCTCTGAATGGTTCGGTTCTAAATTATTTAATAAATGAAAAAGGAAAATTGCTCACCCTCTAAAATTTGAATTTTGGATAAAAGACTAATCATTGATTTAGTAAAAGGGTCTTTCACAGAAGATTTTGGGGTATATCTATTTTTAAATTATATTATTTGAGAATTTTATTTTATAAGAAACCTTGCAGTGAGTATATTAACCCTGATAAGGAAAAAGAGAAAGAGGAGGGTAAAGAAAGATGTATTTTCACCATTTAGCTCAATGTTTTACAATACCAATATTCACAAGAAATATTTTCATGTTTCCACACCTAATCTACTGTGAAGCATAATTTTAAGGACAGAAAAGTGTGAATTCTTTTCAGTTAGAACAGGCATGGATATTTCTCATGCTTGCCACACATTACCATTATCTCCTCTCCCCTTCCCCTCTTTTCTTCATGACTGTTATTGCCCAGTTCATACTCAATTTTCACTCTGTAACACACATTCTTTTCATTCCAAAATAATATGTTCACTTTTTAATGGCAAGGACTGATTATCATAATTCTTTTTTCTGATACTTACATTAGGCATAATATCTGTTCTTGGCATGTTGTTTTATCTGCAAGAGGGTTTATTCTTAAATCCTTGTTTGGAAGGCCAATTTTCTAATCTAAGGATCTAAAATGTACCAGGTTTATACATACTTGGTTTTTACAGTTATTACATCTCTCTCGCATGGACTTCTGGCCCTTTATTCCTTTGCCTCTGTCTTCCTGTTTTCACTTGTGTGAAATATTTTATTTGCTATACATAAAGAAATGTAGCAATTTGGAGATCAATTTTTTTTCTTCCACATTAGATAATGGCAACAATTGAGTCATTGTTCAGCAAAGACTATGAATGCCTCTTTATATTCATGCAGGTCACATCATTACACAGCAGTTGGTCATTTTGTTGTTGTTATTGCTCTTCAGTTTGGAAAAGGGAAGCAGGTGTCTTGCTTGTGCTGATTGTAACACTAATGATATCGACAAAGGAGAGTCCCAAGGGCCAACTGTATTTAGGGAAAAGCTCTCAAATCTAATAATGGAGTATAATTTATTTGTTAAAGAATAAAACTGATGACCTGGTAGGTATCTGCATTTTTCCAGTGCTCAGTGAGTCAGCTGTGTTCAGTTTCTATTCCTGTGTCACAATTCTCAAATCCCAGAGGAAAGGCTTAACTCCTTGAAAGACAGAGAGAATAAACATTGCTGTCATATAAAACAGCTGTAGCAGCCTTGACTTTAATTTTCAAAGGGATGTTTCCATTCGAAGCATTTACCATATATTCCTTTTTATTCTACAAATAACTTTCTTGACAACTTTTACATCTATTCATCTGTGCTATAAAGAAGAAATTAAAATAAAGAGCTTGTTCTCTAAGGTGATTTCCAAGTGCTATTTCAAAGTATTTCAGGTTTAACAAACAGGCTCAATAAAAGCAGTCTCCACTTTGCTTCAATAAATGGAGAGTTTGCCCATGTCCTTGACGAGAAACTGTTGTCCTGTCTTAAGCTTTCAGTTTATACCACTTTGTTATGTGTGCTGATAAAGTTTTTTTTTTTTTAATCTATACGTTTTGAAAGCTGTCCTTTTACATGAAAATACTCAATCCAAACCCTTTCTAGGACTTACAGAGAGATGATCTTAAGTGCCATTCTATGTTTCCTGCACTTATTTGTTTTTAATTTCATTGCCAATTAGGATTACTTAAGCTTACCTAGTAAATTTCTATATAAGAGTGTATTTACCCAAACTCTAGGCAAAATGTAGATGCCATTCAGACATTAAGGATTATTATATTACTGAAATTAACACTCAATGCATTTCTTAATCATTCTTTTAGCATATGATTAAATTTAAAAAAATCACAAAAATAGTTTGACAGTTTTCACACACATATACTAAAACAAAATATACTTCTACTAGATATGGGCTATTACAGACCTTAACATGCATTGTGACCTTGATCTGAAAAGCATGTTTGGTTAACCCAGAAACTTAATCATAAGAAGCCATAAGTAGAATCCTTCTTCTTTACTGCCCTTTTTCTAGGACCAGAAAATTTATTGCTCATGGGACAGGTAGGATATGAACAATGGTCCAAATAGAGTCCAGGGTTATCTCATCTGTGTGAAAACTGCTGCTGAAAATCGATGTGACCTCTGCTACACTGTCATCCCAGTTCCCACCCTCTGTGTCCTATTTGTCTTTTGGTAGAAGCTTAGATCTGTGTGCTGTCTCTATGTGTCTCTCTTGGGTCAGATTATCAAAATGAATCATTGCCTGCATACCTCTTATATTTCTATTTATTTTCCTGGAGTTGACTAGGTCTGATGAAATATGATTCTTTTTGCATTTGATCTTCACGGCAGCAAGCAGCACCTAATTCAGCTGTGTCTATCTCTTTAAAGAAGAGTAATAATATTTTGAAACTTCAATCTACTGTACAGTAACATTACAAACTATAGACCACACAACCTGTCTTCATAATCAATACCAATTTTCCTTTCAGCCAATTTAATGGTATTTCTTTCATCTTCAAATAGACTTCTAGTGATTTTAACATACTTATAATTTTGTTTTATGCATGCTGAATATATCACTTTCCTTTTCAGAAAGAATGCCTCACTCAGTCCTGAGGTTATCTGTTTATATTGAGTGATATATGACAAGAAATTCGTTAATTGTAAATTCTATCACTAACAAAAATATTTATTCAGGGAATATTATGTTGTCTCAATCAGGAAGAAGTCAATGTTTTGTTTGTAGCAATTGATTCTGAATAAAATGAATCTGGCATAAATAAATTTGTTCTTTGATTTATAATCATTAATGTAAAGGTGTAGCACTTCTCTAACTGCTGTACATATCGTACAATACTTGTGAAGTTTTTCCTTTTGTTTTGCCCACATGGAGAAGATGAATATATAGTTAACAAACAAAGAAAAGCATTTCTTGCCTTGTTGTGAAGTTTATTTAAAATCATTAGTGATGTTTGCTGAGACAGGTTTCAAGGTTTAGGCATTGTATTTTTATTAGACATTATTTGAAATGGAAAATTGTTTATGAATGAAACTTACATAATTCATAATTTGCTGATTACTACCTGAATAATTGTTTACAAGCTTCATACCTACCATCAGTGGATGGAAGAGACTAGGAGAGAAAAGAAGAAGAGAAGGAAAGAATTAAGGCAGGTAGAGGGGAGGGAGAGATTGAGATTCAGGAAGCAGTTTAGGTTAGTTGGACATGTTGTTACATGTCTACAGTCACACAAGTCTTCAGCACTCATGAAACTGAAGGAGAAAGACAGCATACCGGAGACTATCCTGAGTTACATCCAAACTCTGTATCAGAAATTTGTAAACATATAGGTTAATTTTAATGATTCATGTTGAAATAATTAAATGCTATGGGAACACAACAAAAAGGTCCTGTAGAAAATATGTGGTGTGAAAGGTGGCTGAACAGTTAAGAGAACTGACTGCTCTTCCAGAGGTCCTGAGTTCAATTCCCAGCAATCACATGGTGGCTCACAACCATCTCTATTAGGATCCAATGTCCTCTTCTGATGTGTCTGAAGACAGCAACAATGTGCTCATATACATAAAAAATAAATAAATAATTTTTAAAAAAGAAAAAGAAAATTTACAATATGTAATTATGATCAAAATAATCCCTTTAGTGTTTTTTTTAAGATAATCTCTGTGAAAATAATATTTATAACTTTCTGTCAAAAATATTATTAATTGTAATTTTGATTATTTATATATTTAAGACTGCTTTTTATATTAGACTTAAATAATCAAAAATTTCACTAATGTTTATTTTCATGTTATATTTTCATAACCTTGAGGATGTTTTTGAACTTTAATATATCTAGTTACAGTTGATTTTTATATACATTGAAAGTAGATTCTTCTCCCATATAATACATCCTGACCACAGTTTTGCCTTCCTCCATTCATCCCAGCTCTTTCCCACCTCCCCACTCCCACAGATCCTGTGCCCCTCAGTTTCATCTTCAAAAAATAGCAGGACTCCAAGATATGACAATTAAATATATATTTTTAAGTTTTGTTATTACATTACTGAAATTCAGAAACTACAATGCATAGATTAACTGAATTGTTATGAGTCATCTATGTATGAGTGCTGAAATATTAGTAGTTGAGTTTGTTTGCATCACAAGATTATCTCCCCAGGAAATTTTACTTGATATCGTGTTCCCATTCCCAGATATAGAATAAACTATCACATAGCTTATGCAAGTCTCATAACGGATTATTAATATATATTTATATATATAATATATATATATATTATATATATATCATGTATATATTATATATACACTAAATAATCTTCAAAGTTGGATTTAACACTGAAAATGCCCAAATTCTGAGCAAGTAGATAATATCTAAATGAATGTTCATATATTCAGTCAAAGAAGTCTTACCAAGCAATGAAAAGGAAAACATAGCTACACATGTATTTTGAGATTTGAAATTGATTACTATCTGCAAAAATTTATGAAGAATATGTGGAGAAATTTAGGTGTTCTGAAATTCATTTGTTGTCATGGTTAAAAAATATGTAAAATTACTTAAAATTAATATTATATTTAATACATTAATTTTGTTTTATATAAATTATACATTAATAAAGGCATTAAAAATAATGACAATGAGTAGGCAAGAAGATTCATAGACAGACAAACATATCTGAAATATTAGATGCCAACATATATATCTGTTGGCAGCAATCTGATTCTCTAGTTTACAGATATGTTATCATTTGTGTACCCATGACTTAGTTTTAAGAAGAAAAATGTTATATATGTCTGTTACAAATTACTTGGTAAAACATTTGGGCTATTAATTTGTGAACTTTCTGACATTAATCTTATCTTTACAGAAGAAGTACCAGCTCAAATCCCAATGATGAAGTCACCCTTGGACAAGATCCAGTTGGCTCCTGGACAGGCATTGCCCCCTGGATTCCCTGGACCATTCATTTTTGCTGATAGTCTGTCTTCTGTGGAGACTCTGTTGACCAACATTCAGGTCAACAATATTTCTATAAACAAAATAAATGTAATACAAGACATTAGCACCTACATAAATTATTTCTTATTTGAGAATATAAAACAGATAAGATGAACTGGATGCTATTTGCTGTACTTTGACAGGGTCTACTGAAAGTGGCTTTGGATAATGCTCGCATCCAGGAGAAGCAGATTCAGCAAGAAAAGAAGGAACTGCGAATAGAGCTCTTTAGAGAAAGAGAAATTAGAGAAAACCTGGAGAGACAACTTGCAGTTGAGCTTCAAAGCAGAAGTAAGTTGAACAAGTTCAAATGTTGCAAATAATTTTCTTGCTAACAGACACATTTCCAGGATTAGCGTATAATGGCTAAAGATGAATAAAAAAATAAAAACAAATATTAGTATATTAGTCACATAGTAGTAAGAAAGTTTTCTTCTAAGAGATAATGAATAGAGTTTGTATTTTGAGCCAGTTACATGTCTGAAAACATACATTGCTGTGGTTCTCTTATATTACAATAAAATGTATACAGGTATAGATATTGTCACTTGGTCTTACATAAAAAATATTTACTTTTCTCAAAGCAGATAGCTATATTCTGTAATTATAAGGTAAATAAAACTTAGTTTCTCTCCTTGAGGGATTTACATTGCATAAGCCTAACACAACTAGGAAATTTCTAAACATAGTGACAAAAGTAATCTCATATGATTTGCATAAAAGAGATTAGTTGGTTTAGCTTATTGAAGTTGTACAGTGCTAAAATCATATCCTCTGAAGTTGATGCCTGAATCTGAGCCCTACAGAATCAGTAGTCAAAAGTTAAAAGGGCAGGCAAACATCCATTTCAAGCATTGTGCACTAGTCAGGGAAACAACAAAACCTCATACACAGGTGACTGTATACAGTTTGAGTGTTGAGTGGCTTTTAATATATCAAATTGTATGGTGAAAGATTATACAAAAAGATGGGAGTAGACGTGAAATTATGAGGAATAGTTTTAACTGTGTAAGTGATGAGCTTGGATTTTACCCTGTAAACAATGGAAAATATCAGAAACTAAGTATGGGAAAAGTTTGGTTTCATTTGTTTGCATAGTTCAGGTTAATGAGGTAGTAATTTTTTCAACTTCTTTTTTGAGAATATAATTATAACATTTCTTTAAAGTTTCCCATATAACCATCCTGACTTTCCTTCTAATACATGGGCTCTTTTTTCCCTAATTGTTATCATATGCATATAAGTATAGGTGCATAAATATATATTCCCAAATATAGCCTTCCAGCCCATATCATGTTACTTGTTGGTATGATTTTTTAAGGCACTGAACAACAAATTTATGTGCTCTTCCATAGGAAAGACTATCTCCCCACTTTCAATTTTCTTTAGTTTCATACTTATTTGAAGCCTTGGAGGCTTTCCCCCCATCCACATCAGCACATCCACTCATATTTTCCTCATTCAGGTCATGTTTAAGCAGTCATGTTGCTGTGACTTTAAGGGTGCAGCTTCATATATTACTATGAGATACAGTCTCACAGCAAGTCCCCGGTCCTCTGATTAAGATTGATGTGAGACTGGGAGCAAGAAAAAGATTCCAAATGGATTGCTTGCTGTCATACAAACAGTATTAATGCAGATTAAGTTATCATAAGAGAACTTTATGGAGACAAAAGATGAGAAATTAGAGAAACACTGAATGGTTCAAAATTTAACTATGTTTTACAATGTAAATTCAAGTGTGCATAGTATAGTATACAAACTGAACTAGTTCTCTTGAACACCACACAAAACATTCGAACTCGCCTATATAAATAATTTCCACATCTTTACATTTACCACAAAACACTAAAAAGCAACAAAATACATAATGCTAATTTCAGTTTCCTTCTATTCTCTCATTCCCCTTCTTATAGGAGAATCACAAAGCCTAATGTAAATAGTCAGGTTGAAATATGAAAGCAGGGATACAAATCAGAGAGAAAATCCAGAATCTGTACACTTTACCAAAACCAAAGATGCCTCTGGTTCAATAAAAATTGCTGACATATTAATTCTCAGTATTAAACCATAACACGAAATTTGTCTTGGAAGATATTCCTATGGTTTTTGGAATCATTTGTTGAGATTAAATGTATTTGTATTAGAAAGCATACATTTTAGAAATACAAGAACAAAACAAAAAATAGTTATTCAACTACAGTCAACAAAACACCCAATGGGTGAGAACTGAGACCACACGAAGCTAGTCATTCTACACGACTCACTGAACTTAGCAATAGTAATGTATTAAGCGTATATTTGCAAACTACTTTTCCATGTTTTAGGTACAATGCAAAAGCGTCTGAAAAAGGAGAAAAAAGCTAAGAGAAAACTTCAGGAAGCCTTGGAATTTGAATCAAAGCGCCGAGAGCAAGTGGAGCAGGCACTTAAACAAGCAACATCTGGTGATAACGGTCTGAGAATGTTGAAAGGTAATGTCTAATCAATTACGACTTTCATTTGTGAAGTAAAAACAAAAAATATGAAAACCTGAAGAGATAGATAGATAGATAGATAGATAGATAGATAGATAGATGGGAGATTGTCAAGGAATATAATTTTCAGTCAAGTATTTTAAGTCATGAATCAAACAAAAATAGTCCTTTCACTGAGAGATAGAAAATAATAATTCTCAGGGAGAATTGGTTTGAAATGTTATTCTAAATAAATTCTTGACAAGTCTATGTAAAAGGGTGCATGAATGAAAGAATTTAAGTTTTCTTGTTTTATTTTAAGCTCATAATCACCTAAGATTGCTTCAGCTGATTCAGACACAATGTGAAGTGAATTTTCAAGTAACCTCTCCCAACACAACCTGTTTCTAACATAGTCACTAGCTTGTGTAAATTATCTGAGCACACTACAAATCACCATGTGCATAGTGGTTTTACTTACACTTAGCATAAACGAGTATCACTCGCTCTCATATCTTACGAGAGGAAATATATTATAATGATGAGTAACTTCAGTTTTCTTAACTGTGTCCACCATATGTTTGATTTTGTCATCAGAACATGTTGACTGAACAGTTGTAAAGGTTTTGTTTTCTTATTTTATATAGACAGTTATTTTCCTAGAATACAACTTTAGATTATCAAATGATGAAAGAAAAGTATATACCATATACCTGGAAATATATTCTTAACTGTATAATTCACTTACAGTATATAAACTTCCATCTAACATTAACAATAGAAGTTCCAAAAGAAAAGAAATAGGGAAATTTACCAAAACAAAAAGTATTTATGTGTTTAGGAATGTGTGCATATGTGATATATATGTGTGTATACACACATACACATATAATACACATTCATATAATATACAAACAATTCAGGAAAAAGATACTGAATTTCAAGGATTTAAAGAGAGGTCAAAGGGGAAAGCTTGAAAGAACAAATGGAAAGGGTCAATGATTTAATTATATTATAATATAAAGAAAGAATAAAAGAAATAATTTAGAGATAGAGAGATGTTTGCAGACCAGAAAAATAAAATTATGCTCAGAATCCTGTGGTATGTGTAGTACCAAACTATTGGCCATTTTTCCTTAGATGGAATCAGGAAACACAGATTTGTACCTTAATTCTGAATGTCAATTCTTTCAGATTCTGGAATTCCAGATATTGAAATAGAAAACAATGGAACGCCTCATGACAGTGCTGCTATGCAAGGTACTACAAACAACAGTCCCCTTCCTATAAGTGCACAATGTGTATGATCCATGGAAGCAGGGTAGAGCATGAAAAAAAATTCTACATTGCTAGATTTCATTCACTTAAAATAAGGCCGACTTTTCATACTCTGACCTAAGAAGCAATCTGTAGTGATCTTTACTAGAGTAAAACCGATATATGATATGACTTTCAAAACTCCTAACAATGCAATTGCTTAGCTATTTCATAGATACAATGAGTGCAAAGTTTTTTCCAAGCTAGGTACTAAAAGAATATATCTTTACGTGTTATTCACTTTCTAAAAGTGGAGAACTATGTAAGAAACCATTCACAAGCATACTGTGCATACGACTTATAGACTTTACTTCTTTAGTGTTTTTAAAGGGCAAAAATACAATAATCACAACCTATGGGTATTTTAAAGGTCTTCTAGACATTTTAATTAATCATCAAATTTTGATAATGATTTTGAAATCTTATAAATATAGAAATTATTTTCCAGCTTGCATGATTTACATAAATAGGTATATCTTTCACAATATTGTACAAAATTCATCATATTTAATATGATGAAATATAGTAGATGAAAAGTATCAGTGTAGAGTAGTATCAGACTGCACAAGCCCCTAAAAGTAAGAATGAAATTTAATCAGTGGAAATTTTCCCATGTGATACTATTGTAGATTTTATTTCTTTATTCCTTTATAAATTGTACTTGTATTCACATTTACTGTATAAAATTAAACCTGAATATACTACAAATATATCTCTAAAAGAGATTTCCTAACTTTCCAATACAAAGAAAGATATTAATATGGTGTTCACTGAAAGGTTAATAAATGGATGCTTTTCTGCTTTAAGTTTGCATTCATGTGAAGGCAACAGAAAGGGAGTGACCATGTACTGAGCAGCTTCATAAAATGTAAAAGCTGATATTTCTATAGTTTTGAAAGTCTTTTTATAAATCCAAAAACATCAGATCTCATGGAGCTTCTGATAATGATTGACATCGATGCATCTTAATAGCCTAAATAAATTACTCTCATTAATTGTGAAAATCACGTATGCTTAGCTTGTTCAAAAATGTGTGGGATAGTTCTTAGGCCTTTTTTCTTTGTTTTTTTTTTTTTTTTTTTTTTTTTTTTTTTTTTTTTTTTTTTTTTTGCCAGCTTGCCTTCCTTCCACAATTTAAAGGGCACTTATTTATATGCAAAGTGAATTAAAAAGGATCAACACTTTAGACAGTTCATTTGCCACAGCTAAATTCATAAAGAAAGTGCCACTATTAGTAAGCCTGGTGACTAAGGTTTCTTTTATATGAGTGAATAATAGCCTGAAGTGTTTATTTGCTGATTTCTCAAACAGTAACATGCAAATACAGACACAATCATTAAGAAGCCCAAGGTTTGGCTGTGCCTCTAATTTGAATGTGATATAAGATTAGTGTTGGCACTGAAAGGAAAATCTAAATATAGTACCAGGAATTTTTTACCTACATTACAATTTATTCCCATATCCTCATACAAGTCATTATATGTTGCCTTTAGTCGATAGAAATAACATTTTTCTCAACTCAAGATAAAAGAATGTTGAGTTGTCATAAATGTACTTTATTTTCATATGACAAATTATATATATATATATTATCAAATGTGATCAATGTTGTCACATGAATAAAAGTAGATACTCATAATTACTTAATAACTTTTGCATATTAATTTATGTCTAAAAAAGCATATAATTTGTGTCTAGAGAAGCAAAATTTTGGTTTTCCCTGAACATATTCTTACTAAGTTCTTTAAAAATGACCAAATTAGATGCATTATAAGTATTGATGGAGTTTTTTTTAAACAAGAAAATTGACTATTTCCAAAACAAAAATGAAGTTGTTTGCTTAGTATATATGGTCAATATTATATATACATGATAAAATATAGTAATTTAATATTTCTCATTGAATATAGAATTTTATTCATTTATTTTTTCTCTATATCCAGATCAAAGCCTTCTCTCCCTCCTTTCCTCCCAGTCTCACCCTTACAAATCTCTCCCCCTATTACCTCCTCCTCCTCAGAGAAAGGGGAATCCCCACTTGGGTACCACCCAGCTCTGGAACATCCAGTCTCAGCAGGACTAAGCACATCCTCTCCCACTGATGCCCCACCAAACAGTCCAGAGTCAGAGACAGTCCCCCAACACCCAGTTCCAACTGTGGCAATGGGACCCACATGTAAACCAAGCTTCACATCTGAAACAAATGTAGGGGAGGCTAGTCTAGTCCCTGAATTCTCACTGGTTGGTGGTTCAGTGTCTCTGTGAGACCCCATGGGCCCAAGTTAGCTTACTCTGTGGGTCTTTTTGTGGGGTTCATTACCCTTTCAGCTTGCTAAGTTCCATCCCACACTCATCACACAAGGCTCCCTGTGGTCTGCCTGATGCTTGGCTGCGGCTATCTGCATCTGTTTCCATCCACTGCTGGAAGCAGCTTCTCAGGAGACAATTATGCTAGGTTCCTGCTATGCAAACGTAACAGTATCATTAATAATGTGAGAGGTTGGCTCTCTCACATGTGATGGGTCTCAAGTTGGGCTAGACACTGGTAGGCTGTTATCTCAATCTCTGTTCCATCTTTATCACTGCACATCTTGTAAGCAGGACAAATTTGGGGTTGAAGATTTTGTGGGAGGGTTGATGTCCTCCTCCCACCATTGGAAATCCCTCTTGAATACAGATGTCACTTCAGTCTCCAGCTCTCCCACTAGAAGGAATCCCAGCTAGAGTCACCCCCATAGGAGCGTCCCCGTCCTAGGTATCCAGCTAGTCCCAAAGATGCCCCCAATTTCTGTTCTCAGCTCCAGCCCTCTCCCCCCCCCCACATCTAATCTCTATCACTGTTCCCTCCTTACTCCCCTCTCCTACCCCTTCTCTCCCTCCATCTATCTCCAATGACTATTTTGTTTCCTCTTCTGAATGAGATTCTCTGATCTTCCCTTGGGCCCTCCTTATTACTTAGTTTCTTTGGGTCTGTGGATTGTAGCATGGTTATCCTGTACTTTATGGCTAATGTCCACTTATAAGTGAGTATATACCATATGTGTCCTTCTGGATCTGGATTATCTCACTCAGGATAATATTTTCTAGTTCCATCCATTTTCCCTATAAAATTCATGATGTCTTTGTTTTTAATAGCTGAATAGTACTCTGTTGTGTAAATGAACCACATTTTCTTTATCCATTCTTCAGGTGAGGGACACCTAGGTTGTTTATAGTTTCTGGCTTGAATGTAAAACTTTTACACTACTGTATCCCATGATATTTATAATAAATGTGGAAAACAGTGGAAAGTAGACATTTTCCTCTCTTTTAGTTCAACATTTACTCTCTATATACAATAAAACTCCTGTTATTACTTTTTGGAAAACTAAAGTGAATGTCTTATGTTAAAATGATAGTAGAATCACAAATCAAAAAGAAATTTTTAGACCATGTGTACTGGCATACATCTTTAACTCTAGCATGCAGAAGATAGAGGCAGGTGGGAGTCTGTGATTTCCACATCAGGCTACTCTATATTTTGAGTTTCAGGGCATCCAAAACTACATAGTAAGATGCTAGCTTCAAAACCAAAAGATTTTTGTCAGCAAAAATAATTTGTTTTGTTAGAGGAATAGATATCTGAAAATATGACCAGAATTAATTATAATTATGGTTCACAAAATAAGACGAGTTTAATAATTACATAAACAATTAACATTAACCTATCATTTTAAATATTCATAATTGAAAGATTAGTTTTATTTTAATTCATATTCTTTAGAAACAACATAATGCCTGAAAACATGAAATAAAAGCTTAGCTATTATTTTTCTATTCTTGCTAACAGTTTTGTTTTGATATGCTATCGTTTCTTTTTTATTTACCTTGAACTGTTTACATATTTTTCACCTCCCTGACTTGCTCACTTTTGTCTGTTGAAAGATTCCTTCCTTTCTTTGTTGGTGAGAATCCATTCATGCGTGCCAATACAATGCCATTGCCAAAACTCATCTGCATCACAGGAAACAGTTCAGGCTTCATTGATGTCCTTTCTCTTCCCATTGTCCGTAGCTCTGCTGGATAGAAATCTATCATTAACCTAGTGCTCTCTCTTTGAAATTCAATTAGTTCCACTGTGACATCATCTTAAGAAGATATAAAGGGTACTTAGTAAATTGTTGTAGTAAGGCCACTCTTAGAAGCAAAACAATCATAACCAGTTTTATCATATGTCCACATAAATTTGAATACAGACAAACTACTCTGGATTATGATATCTTTTAGAAGGTTCATCTGTTTGTTTCCTTTCTAATGTGTTTTGAATGTTGTTTGACAAACAAGATAATACACATAGACACCCTTAATTAAAATAATTTCGCATTTCAGTAGTCTATGATTATGCCTCCACCTAAAGGTTTTCATGTGGTCAACAATATACTCACTATGGTGATTATGTCCACAACCTCAGGAGCAGAATTTTTCAAAGGAACACATGAACAAATGTGGTTCAATTCAAATTCCTCTAACTCAGCTAGGGACCTACAAGACAGCACATCAACCATCTTATCAGCCAATCTCTCCATCACATAAAATAAACATACCAGGTGTCATTAAGTGTACCTTCAGATCAATGATTTTTGCAAATGACCTTTAAGTGGCATTTGTGTGGTGCATTTTTGCTGATAAAAGCAAATTAAATTAGCACAACTACAAGTGAGCTGATAGAAACTAAAACTGAACAGAAGTACCATTAGCTAACAAAGTAATATTTTCTCTTTACTGCATTCTGCCATTTAGTTATTATCCTATTGGAAATCTAATTATAATCCTTTTACTCCCTAGTCAAACTTCACAGTTTTTGCAAGCTTAGCACTGATAAGTGATTTCATTACATTTGATTGCCCGTGCCCAGATTGACTTAACTTCACTTGGAGACCTAAAAGCCTTCTCAGTTTCTCAGATTCCCTGTTTGCACATTACTGCATCAGCTCCTTTAATTAATTAGCATGAACAGCAGTAACATGAACTGCTGAACAGAAAATAACATCATTTTATGATCGCAGGGAGAGTTCTCCTTTTGCATGTTTATACCTTAGTTAACTTTTGTATGACTATATTTTGTTAGAGTGACTCATAGAGTTGATAGTGCAAATTTCTTAAATTAAAAAAAAAATGACATCACTATCATCTTAATAAGAAGAAAAACAAAAATGGAATATGAAGCTCCTAAATTTTAGAAAAAAATCAAGCAGAGTATATGAACTATCTAGTCATTAAAAAAAAAAAAACAATAACAATAAATTCACAAACTGCAAGGGCATCATGACCAACTGTGTCTGTGCATGACACTCTGTTGGTTGGCATATAAGGAAAGGAAGATAACAAAAGAACACTAAGAACTAGGGTTTCGTTTTTGGTTTTTTGTTACAAGTGAAATACGTTTGTGTATAATTTTGCATTTACTTCCCAATATTTTTTGTTATTATACAGTGATTGAACACCAATTTTTTTTTGATATCTTTCTTTAAAAGCAAAGTAATTTTCAATAATTTCCCTTCTTTTGTGACCAACACAATCAGTAGAGATTAAATTCAGTATATTTACCAAAGTTAAAAAAAAGTGTAAAAAATAGCCAGGCAGTGGTGGCTCATGCCTTTAATCTCAGCACTTGGGAGGCAGAGGCAGGCGGATTTCTGAGTTCGAGGCCAGTCTGGTCTATAGAGTGAGTTCCAGGGCTACACAGAGAAACTCTGTCTCGAAAAGCAAAAAACAAAGCAAAACAAAACAAAAATGTGTAAAAATAAGCTTACTAGATTGTTTACTTTTCTAAATAGTTTTAGTTCAAAACCATGAAACCTAAAATCTTCTTTGGAATGGAGAACAATCACTGTAAGATATAAAATTTATGATTTCTTTGAAATAGTATACCCTAAATATGTCAATGAAAAAAATTGAAAACAAAATGTCATTTGACAAAAGCAAAGGATACAATTTTAGCTTTTACATATTAAAAATACTTTGTTCACAATATATTTAGTACATGTATATTATATAATACCTAATATGTATTCAATATGAACTTTATATAAATATATTTTTTCTAAATATACATTTTATATATTTTATCCAATTCCCAAATTAACATAAACAGTATTTATCTTTCCTAAAACTTACTATATTTTCTCTTTGCTCTTTACATACCAACTTAAAGTAAACATTCTCCAAATGGTTAACAATCAACCTGATATTTGCTAGAATAATTGCCCACATTATAGCACTGTGGCCACACAATTTAGTATAATGGTAAGATATGATAAGAGAAGACATATTTCATATGAATTCTCATTATGGATACATGATTTTTTTTAAAAAATCAATAGAATTTCTCTACTAAATGTCTTTAAAGCCTGAGACAGTATGTTCTCAGGCTGTCTTTAGAGATTCCACTGACTGCTTCTTTTCCTAACCCCATCAATCATTAATTCCCTTCATGTGATGCTTCTACAGTGTTGGAAAGTATGCACAGTCTCTCTAATTCTCTTCTTTAACAGTGAACATATATCATTTTATAAAGGAATAGATTATTGAAATGTGAGTCAGCTTTCGGAATTCCTCTCAAATGTTTTCTTTTACACTAAAGTGCTACACTACTATCTCAGTTAGTTTTCCAATCCTGTGAATAGACACCATGACCCAGGCAACTCTTATAAAAAGCCATTATCATAATGGCCTGGATATATCACAGCAAGTAGGCAGGTGCTGGAGAAGTACCTGAGAGCTGCATACTGATTGTCAAGCAGGGAGGGGGAGAAGGAGGGATGGAGGAGAAGAGAGGAAGGGAGGAAGGGAGAGAGACAAAAAGTGAGAGAGGAAGGGAGGGAGGGAGGAAGAGAGAGACAGAGAGAGTTAGGGACTAGTGTAGGCTTTTTGAAACTTCAAATTCCATCTCAGTGATAACACCTACTCCAACAAGACTATACCACCTAATCTTTCTCAAGTAATGCCACTCCCTGGTGAATAAACATTCAAGTATAAGGCCTATGGGCTCCATTCTTTTTCAAACCACTACAACTGTGTTTTATTACTGAAATATCATTGCACCTGCCATCACAGATAGAGAAAAGGTCACACCAGAAGCCCTATAAAGTAGGCCCTAGTGTCTTTCTATAAATTAGAAAATAGGGGTGATATTTTATTTTTCTCTAAGTTTCTTTGATTTCCACATTGCTGTTCATCACAGAAGGAAGTCAGGATAGAAACCCAAACAGGGCAGGGGCTGATGCAGAGACCATATGGTGCTTACTGGCTTGCTTAACAGTTTCATTAGATGTCTTGAGTAATTTTTGTTGTTGTTATTACCCTCAGGAGGAATATATCTTAATTTTTACAACCCTTTGGATTTTTATCTTGGTCAGTCATGCCCTCAAGATTATATCATGCCTTATTGCAGTGAAATACCTATTACACTATGAAATACCTATTACACTATGATCCAGATCATGTTTCTACATCCTTCCTTAAGAAGATGTGAAACTGCTTGATTATTTATGGCTTAGTTGTCATAAGTAGCGTGCTCCATATCATTGCTGTGTTAACAAAAATCATTTGTCCTGATCCAAAAACTTCAGTGCTTATCATGATGATACCATTAAATTTCTTGTACTGATCTGAGACTCCCATACTTACAGTTCCAGCTACATTTCACTTATGTGACTGATGAAATTATAGTGATAGAAAGATAAAGAGGATTGCAAACTGAGACCCATTCTTCTCAGCATTTGGAGTCCACACAAGTAGTTTCTTCTTTCACTAACAGTGAGGGAGATTTGATTAATGTCTCTCTAGTGGCTACTGTGTTAAGACCCATTTTTATAAATGCAATATATTTTTAAAAGATTTTTTTTTAATATTTTTTAACTGTGGATATATATGTGTATTTCTGTGTGGGTATGTATACATGAGTATAGGTGACCACAAAGAACAAAAACATTTAGATCTCCTGGAGTTGTGAATCACTTCTCGAGTTGTGAATCACTAGAATTTGGTTCTGGGAACTGGACTTCAGTTCTCTAAATAAACAGGAAGTCTTCTTAACCACTTAGTGTCTCTAGGCCCTATTTTTTGAAACTAGTATTTACTCTACCATACATACTGGAAAAGCTATTAAAAATAGTTTTTGATAAAAAGTTTTTAATGTTCATTTTCATTCTTAAAACACTAAATATGTAGTGTTTTCACCGAGAGTTCTATTCACACTACTATCTTCTTACTAATTTCAAATTTTAAAAATATTATATGAATGCCACTTGAATATACAGTAGTTCTGTGCAAACATTTTTATTTTCCTTGAATAACTTTATACTTTAAACTTTGAATAGTTTAAAAAAAGAAAATCAATTCATTGTATATGTGCAGTGATGTGATATTTTGGGTCAGTTTTGACAACAACTTGCCCTAACAATAATATCATTATTTCTTTATTTTAAAGAATGTGTGATAAGCTCAATTTGAAAGTATGGAGCTAACCTAATAGAACTTAGTTTGCTTGATGTAGACAATGGAAATGAACACTCGCCCTGTGACTATTTTCCCTCTTTATATATCACTATTGATCAATGCTTGTAATAATTAGTTAGCTAGATAGAGGATTTAATATAACTCCAATATTAAACTATTAGAGAATCATATAGTGGGCTTTCTTCAGTTAGTAGTTTACATTATCTAAAACTAACAATAATTTAATAAACACATGCAAGTTATATTTTTGAATGCTAGTATACTAGTTGCAGAAAGCAGACAAATGTGATACCATTTCTACATAAAGCTGTGACAAAAATAGTAATAGAATTGATTTATTATCAAAATCACTTCACACTATCAACAGGACATTAGTTATGTAATCATGGATTCAGATTTCCTTACTGTATGGTTTTAATATAAAATCTGTACGTGTGATCTAGTAAGTTTTCTCTCATTTATAATAATAGTCACATAACAATTTATTTTGGAAAGGAAACTTACATTAAATAAAGATAGTTTAGAATTTGATACACATTCTCTTTGTTCCATTAAGCTTATATTTTACATTTTCAATATTTGAAAATTAACCTTGGCATTCAACCTTATATAATGCTGTGATATTTTTCAGCAATGAAATGATTATCAAGGCAATACTTTCTCCAGTTCCTCAACTTTCCAGAAAGCATAAATTTCCTATAAAATGTTTCTTCTTTATATCTCTACTTTTCAACAAATATTTACGTATTTTATATTTCTTAAATTATTAATGTATTTAAATCAGATGCAGATCTTAGCAGCTTTGAACGGTTATTTAATGAGTGAAGTAAAACTTAAAACAGAGCTAAAAATCAACTCTTACCATCTCCTATTAACTGCATTTTAATTTTCTATTAAGAATGTTTTTACAAATCTTTTATACTCTATTTCCATTACTTCAATTTTTCACTCTTTACCATATTTTGAGTTATTTCATTTACAATTATTTTAATGTTTTCTAATTAGTTCAGTAAGCAAAAGTAGTAGCAAAATTAACCATACTTTTAAATATAATAAAATGTTTCCATATATCTTCTGTAGAAAAAGCAAGAAAATTTAATCATTATAAAATACTTTACAAAAAATAAAACATATATAAAACTGTTTTATAATTTACATATTGGTAAAAAGTTAAATATGTGTATACCTTTAGATTATTTAGATTAACATCCTAGAAAATATAAACATCAGATTTCAAACTTGCTCTCTACAGGAAAATTGTAAAGGAATATGACATTCTGTAAGTGACATGCATGTTTCAAGTGGCTCCTGACCTAGTTCAATGGCTACACAAGGTGGCTTACTTGTTCACCTTTCCATTCTTGCTGGAAAACAGAACTCAAGGGCTTTTAAAATTCTTGATATGATTAAAAAATTGCCAGTCTCTCTTAAGCACACGTATTTTGTTGCCATTTTAAAAGAGATGTGTTCTGTAAGAAGTAAAACAAAGTTACGTAAAGAGCACTGGTAGTCAGGTTTTCTCAATTAATAACTTGCCAGCCCATTACAAATCATTAGAAGTCTTCCACCTCCCTCCATCTTACTTTCTCATCAAGATGTCTGATCCAAACTCTGACACACATGACAAGATAAAGTTGTGATTATTGCTATATTCTACTAAATATACATGAAGTAAGCATTTGGGCTTACATAGGTGGTTTTCAGTAGAGTTGAAATATTTGCCATATAAGTATCATTTAAAGGATTCTGTCAACTCTTTACTTTTCATTATGTGGTTATGGTACTCATAGCCCTGTACATTGCCCTTGGTGAGAACAGAAAGCTTTCCATACCCTGTTTGTAAGAGAAATCATGCAATGACTATAATTTTTAAATCGGGGAAAGTATGTAGTTTATTATTAATTCATAAAATAAGAAGGACATATAATAACACAGATAAAAATAACCACAAGTAGACTGAGCAGGTAGTGTTTCTTTATTCAGGAATATGTATGTATTTACATATACATAGATATGTGTAACAACAATAAATGAAAAAAGAGGCCATGAATTTGAAGAAGCCCAAGGAAGGGAGAGTTTAAAGGCAGGAAAAGAAAGGGAGAAATGGTGTAATTATATTATCATCTCAATAAATAAATTAGTATTTTAAAAAGTGAGCAAGAAATGCTTAGATTCTGTTCTCTTACCATTTCCAAAATAAAGAGAAAGAAAAAGAAAAGAAAAGAAAAGAAAAGAAAAGAAAAGAAAAGAAAAAGACAAAAAAATAGGTGACCTGTAACTTGTGTTAGGTTTGGCTCAAACATAAATGTCAATTTTTTTGCAAATAAGAATGTGGTTATTACTTTAAAAGTTTTTGTTTTTTAATTAACATTCTAACAAGTACCATGCAATATCTAAAAGGATGATGTCATATGCTTTTTCTCCACAGACATAGAATAAATCAGACCCTATAGAATTTTATTATTTGAGTTGTCTTGCAGTAGTATACTTTCCCTACTTTCAAATAAGTAGTGAATACAAAGGTATTATGTAATTATAACACAAGCTACCTTCAGTACTGTTGTTTAGTGAGAATAACAGATATTGAGATTTTTTCTACAGTTGAAATAAAGTTCATGTAATTCATTTTACATTTAATTTGATTTTAATGACCCCAAGACAAAATTACATTGATTGTATCCCACATTATTTCATCTTTCCTTTAGGTAGGTTAGAGAACCATGACCCATCGGTGGTAGTTCTGATTTCAAATAATATAGTGCATACTTGAAATTTGTAAATATATGAATAATACAGCAACCTAAAAACACACTGGACTTACTAGGTGAACTCATTGTTTTTAAAAATATTACAAAATAAGGTAGTCACTACAAAAGATAGTTCTGGCAGCCTAGGTTTTCTATGATGACGATTATTAGTGCTTAATGTCTTTTTTTTTGTTTATATACGTGAGCAAGTAATAAGTTATCACTTGAAACGTTAGAACAGTGGAGGAAAAAAATCATAACAGTGTTTTTCTCAAAACATAAATTAAACTTCTGAAAACATTATAGATACCTATTTGGTAATGTTCTACATGAGCAGTTTTTAAATAAACATCCTGTCATGGAAGGAAATATCATCTAGAAGTAACACTGCAACCTTTACCAGAGATTTTTTGCCATAATAGAAAATGGTATGGATCTTTACAGATATTTTAAACATGAAACATATAACATCCGAGACAACATCCTAAATGATTAGTTTATTCAGCTAGCCATGCATATCACTTCATATTGTAAAGCAGTAGAGCATGCTCAAAGGGCTCATAAGTGTATTTTAGTTGAAGACTATCATTTACACCACTTTCATGTTGTTAATATCATGCATAGAGAATAAAATTAAGTTTTAAAAATTACCGCACATTTAAGTTTTTCTTATTTTGGTAAATATTATTTTTTAATAAAGAAAGCTTCCACTAAAAGATAAAGCTAATAAAAATATAAATTATAAAAATATTTATCCAAATGCCGACTATTTTAATGTTTCACTATCATAGGAAGTACTATCAATTGAGTTTGTAGTGAAATTTGGATTCTCTTTGTTGGAATGACATTTTGACCAGGTCTTATTGTTTTTCTGTGCAGCCTGAACACTGATGCCGGAACTCCAAGTGATCATAGACACGGATAGGGTGCTGTGGCAGTTACCTGCTTACTTAGTGTTGTGATTCTTTAGAATTCATGCTCAGATTCTTTTAAAATATGGAACACTCAATTACTATTTGTTCATAACTGATGACTAGAACCTTGAACACTTAAGAAAAATGTACTATAGAATGGTCTTTGCAAGATTTTACAGGGAAATTATGATGAGTAAATGTGGTACTTTATAGTTTCTTTACCCATTTCTTCCAAGGAACTCCTAGTGCTTCACAAACATTACCACATTTATCCACACAGCAGGTTTGTAGTGGGTAAGTAGGTGGCACACTTTTGAAGATGGATTAAGTGATATTTCTAGACTGTATGTAAGAAAATAAAATGTAGAAAAACCTACTTTGAGCTGTGCCTATTATGGAATAACTTTCTATTTCTCCAATATGTTCTTTAACAGTACCTTTATTAACAGACAGTTTATTGGTACAAAAGTTGTCATGGCCTGTGAGCTCACTTTGTAGAAGAAATTGTGCCTGATTTGTTCTCTTAAAAAAAATCATAGAGTTTTAATTCTTAAATCAAGCGACGCCTACATTTTCCTTTTAACTGATGTGTTAGACAAGTTATCTACTCCCTTTCTCCCAGCACACCCCTTATCTATAAAAAAGTCAATGATAAAAACTGATCCCAGCCTACTAAGTATGCCTTCTTTATTCTTTTTTTTCCTTCCTTTTGATCCCAAACTTTGTTTTTTCTTTATAGTGGTAGCAAAAAGAAACAAACATAATTGTATGACTAAAACTCACAAACACAAGAAAAAAGATATTATGGTTCATTTTCATTATGAACATTTATACTATTCATCCTCTGAGCTAAAATTAATTACATAACTAGCATGTCCATGAGATATATAAATGGTTCATTTGGCCTGAATTGCTCAGGAAATGTTTTAGAATATTTTTGACAGTTTACTTATTAAAGACCTGGCCACAAACTGGTGATACTAATTATGACCATTTTCATGCCTCCTAAGAATCTAATACATCATTATTTGAGGAATCAAAATCATTTAATGACACTTCTCAAACATTCCCATTGCACCAACAAAATCTTATTCATTGTGTAGTATCTGCCTTAGTATTAAATCCTGTTGTAACAAAAGTTTTTCTCATGTAAAATATCAACTGATATTTTATTCATTTTTCTAATAATTAATTCCTTGTGATCATACATTTAATTTCATTTGTAATGACCACTAAACTTAGATAATTTAAAAAATAATATATTAATTCATATCAATATGATATATTATTTTACTTCCTGAAAAAAATTTCTAATTTATAAAGATTTTTGCTTTTAGTATATTCTATGATGCACACATGATCTACTTGTATAAAGTCTATAATGTTTCACCAGATTGCATTAAAATATTGCCAACTTAGAAACAATTGGTACAATAAAATAAAATTGGCAATATCAAATATATGAACTAAATAACCATTTATGGCTGAAGGTACAACATCCAGAGTTACTTTTTCATTATTAGACAAAGGACATATACTGAATGATACAGGAAGTTTAATAGAATTTTCAAATCAGGTCACTTAAACATATAGTAGTGTCTTTTTTCACTAATTTAGTTAAAAAGTAAGAATCCTCCTGGTTTTTTTTCTAGAATTTTCCTACTTCTTTGCCCTTTTTAATGACACCTAATGCTAGTTGTTGCTTTTTTTTAAACTTTATATGGATAATACAGAAGGCTATTATCATACTTAGTGGATCTGAGACAGCCAAGTGTGGTTCTTGATCGATTCAACCTATCATCAGAGGGTGTCCTACACCATACAAGCCCCCTATGCCATCCCAAGTAAGGCATTTCTACATTAAGGGAAGGATTGCACAACCCTATATTTTTACTTAAAGTACTGTCATATCTGTAGATGCATAATGCCTCATTTTGTCCTTTGGATTAATATTCAAGCAGAAAACTAACTTTCAGCTCTCCACAAGTATCTAAGTATGTCCCTGCTTATGAGTTTCTATGAGCCTGACATTCAACTGGAGAGGAGCATTTCATTGCTTTTCCTAATCTATTATCATGTTTACATACAAAATGCATATGAGATCATATCTGTTTGATGTTCAAGTAAAAACCCTCTTAAAAACATGAAGGAGTCATCTACTAATTAGCTGTTTCCTATCCTAATGAAGTAAGCATGGCAGATTTGGATTAAAATTCAGCTACAGCTCTCTTCTGTTTATGGTTCCAGATGTTTTTGGTTTATCGAGGAGTTTACTTTGACAGCTACTACTAAATGATAAATCACTCATATTATAGCTAAAATGCATTTTGAAATTGAAACATGGCAAATTTTGAGATTGTTCCAAGGAGCAGCATCGATTACTAGGTCATTACTTGTTCCTTCCTTAAAATCAGTCTATATTGAAATACTCATAGCAGAAATAGAAGATGTCTCAATACTATAGAACATGCCATGCTGTTTGGTTGCTACTATCCTTAAAATTTGGAGAAGTTTTATTAATGTCATCTCAACTTATTGTATTTTGAGTGAAACTATTGTTTCATATCGTAATGTTGTCATGTTGGTGGCCTAGTATGTCTTTTGATTTACAAGCTGATGTGGAAATTATTCCTAATAAGTTTTGTAAGTGGGCACATTTAATGAAAGTTGTTGCCAGAAATGTTTGTCTCTTGTAACAAAGATAAGAATTAAACAAAATAAAATGGAAGATTTTTTTTTTCAAAAACTGCATTTTTCCAAAAGACAGTGATTGTGTTTTCCATTCATTGCTGTGCTTGTATGACTTTTTAGGTAGCACTGTTTTTTGTTTTTTGTTTTTTTACCATTGCTTTTCAAATTTGTAATGTTCACATTTCGTACTGCATGACTCAATCTTTATTATTATTGTATAAATTTAAATCCTAGTAAAAATGAATGACATTTGATGTTGAAGAGCTTTTTATTGATTTGGAGACTGTGTGTACAGAGGATGAGGTGGATTGTAGAACTGAGTACCTAGTTGGTCAATATCATCACAGAAACTTGAACTATGTAGAGGCTAGGACCTCATTACAGAGCTCAGACTGCATGTCAAAAAGATTAATCTAAACAGTTTTCTGGGGTTAAAGATTACCAAATTATTAAAAACAAAAAGATTTTTATGTTCTGGTTTCTGAAACATTCAAGTTAGTTCTATGGCTTTTTTGGACAATGTCTATTTACCTGCTAATCAAGCCCTTCTCTAACTTTTCTGATTAACACAGAATACAAGTCTTTTTCTCCTGTTACCTTATATCTCCTTCATTTTTGGTTTTGCAATGATTGCCATGAAATTCCATTAATTTTTTAATATGAAATATTCTCAAAAATAAGTAGAGATTTCACATACTTTCCTCCTTGTAACTCAAAACCTTTTCCAATATATGTTAATATTTTAAACAAGGAATATCAGTCAAGCATGATAATACATGCTTCCTTATAAAAAGAGAGCACATTTGATTTACAAAGATGTACTTTTAAGTGTTTCTTAAACACAAATAATAGATTTGTGCTGATTTATGGACACATTCTCTTCTGCTTCCTGTTCTGTAACCAAAGGCTAATTTTTGTTATTTAGATAGCAAAACATGCAGGTCATAAGCCATTATAATATAAAAGACCAATTTTAAGCCCCAAGAGGGAAAATACAATTTTGTTTTCATTTTTAATAATAAACTTTAGCCATATCAATCAGTTTGTACCTAACTAGTAGATGATATAGAGTTTATATTACAAATATTTAAATGAATATTGGTTTTACCACTTAGAGTTCAAATGGTATTGAAAACTAATCTCCATATGGTGTGCACAGTCTTAGGGTTAACCTGGGCAATGAAAATTCTAAATGTACAAATCTGTCATTATTTTAGAGCCAAACCAGGTAATATCTTTCCTTCTGATTTTGATAAAACACAAGAACTTCAAGTGTAATATTATGTACAAAAGTAAAAAAAATATATAGATCTTTACAGACATTATACAATAGTTTATGAAAGGAGTCGTTATCAGTTTCCATGGCTTCAATGTTGTGAGAAGAAGAGGAGCTGTAGCATGAAATTTACTTGAAGGAACTTTGAAATTTGACACATTAACTTACAGACATGTTAAGTTGAAATTGACCTATAGTAAATCAATACTTTTACATCACGTCATCTTAGGTTCTTGAAGACTGACATTGTAGTCCTTTCATACCTATGCTTCAGCTATGTTCCACAGAAGAACTAACATGTTTTCTTTTTTTTAAAGGAGGTAACTATTACTGTTTAGCAATGGCACAGCAGTTGTGTTCAGCCTGAAAGGTCCTCGCTGGCTTTACATTAAAGAAGATACTTGTGATTCCAGTATATCTCTGAAAATATCCATCACGGACTTATTTCAGATGTGTTTATCAGCAAAGCTCTGTAACTGAATCATATTTTCTGTGTTACATTAAGAAAAAAAGGAATATGTGTATATATAAAAAGCAATGATGTAATCTTTGTCCTTGCATTAGATTCACCAATTTTAAGAACATGAGCTAAACCATGATGACTTAAGTATATTCAATGCTTTTTTATGCTCATTTCTGCTTGTCTTTTTGTCATTTAAAGAAAAAAATATAGTAGTATCTTAGAGACTAGAAACATATGTATGGTTTCTCTGTTCTACCATATGTTAAGTTAAAGTACACTTTGTTTAAAATGTACTTGCTAAATTTCAGTATAAATAAAAGCATTTTGAATTTGTCAGTTAATTCTCTGAGTTTTTATTTCTATATTGCCAAATGCAATCATTGAAGTACAAAGCAGAAACATTACAAATCAAAATCTAGAAACTACAACAATGCTTGAATTACTTTCTTTAGTGTTGTTCTGTTCAAAAATATGAATACAAATTGTATTCCATTTCACATGTTTAGAATAGCCAACATTCTTGTTTTCAATTGTTTTAATGACTTATAAGATTAACTCTTCCAGAGTGTATGTGCTTACTGATTCTGCTTCTAGGATGGAGTATTGTAATCAGAAGTAAAGAGTTTTCATGAATGAAGAACTTGAAAATCTTCTGTGTATATCTATTTCCAAAAGTTTCTTCTAGACACACTTCCTATGGAAAATTATCTGAATATGTATGTATATGTGTATGTATATGTACATATGTAGAGAATATTGGGTTCACAAATATAAAAATATAAAAACTTAATCCTCGTTCAGTTCCAATAAATTTCTGTTAGCCAGACTGGTATTGTCTCACTCAAGATTTTTGCAGTCATTAATATGCACGAGCAGTGTTCACCTGGTCATTATTGTGGGTTGGTACTGCATGCTTATTGAAGCTTCCTTCATAGGTTTTCAGTGTACTTGGCGATTATACATTTGGGGTTCAAGGTTTCATTACAAATTTGACTAATCCTTCTAGTTCCAAATATCATCACTGCTGGTGTGGTATGGCCTAGTCTTCCAGGCCTTTCTTTGAAACTTTGATGTAATAATGCATGGACCTATAACTCTTTCATTCTATATGTCTTCAAAACTTAAACCACATAGATAAACCCGTTTGTCCACCAGAATGAACTGTACCTTTTCTAATTTGAACCAACTTTGTAGAGGTTTCTGAACACTTTGATAACTGAAAAATAACAACAAAGGAAAACAATTTTTGGGTAATATGGGCTCCATGGAAGGTGGAGCTCTCCTGTCAAATTAAAGCATTTGAAACGAATATTCATCTTTGAACTTGTGTTAAATGTCCCTGTAGATAATTTAGATGACATTCAGAGTCTTCCTATTGCCCTGATACAAAACTCTTGGCCCTTTTTTATTGGATATTTTATTTACTTACATTTCACATGTTATCCCCTTTCCCAGTTTCCCCTCCACATGCTCCCTATCCCCTCTCCCATCCCCGTGCTTCTATGATAGTGCTTCCCCATCTATCCACTCACTTACTCCCTCCTCACCACCCTAGCATTCCCCTACACAGGGGCATCGAGCCTTCACAGAACCAAGGGCCTCTCTTCCCATTGATGGCCAACAAGGCCATCCTCTGCTTCATATGCTGCTGGAGCCCTGGATCCATCCATGTGTACAATTTGGTCGGTGGTTTAGTTTCTGGGAGCTCTGTGGGGTCTCTGATTGGTTGATATTGCTGTTCTTCCTATGGAGTTGGACACCCCTTCAACTCCTTCAGTCCTTTCTCTAACTCCTATATTGGGGTCTCTGTGCTTAGTCCAATGATTGACTGTGAGTATCCACCTTTGTATTTGTCAGGCTCTGGCAGATCCTTTCAGAAGACAGCTATATCATGCTCCTTTCAGCAAGCACTTCTTGGTATCTGCAATAGTGTTTAGGTTTGGTGTCTGTATGGGATGGATTCCCAGGTGAAGCAGTCTCTAGATGGCCTTTCCTTCAATCTCTACTCTACACCTTGTCCCCATATTTCCTTTAGACAAGAGCAATTCTGGGTTAAAAATTTGGAGATGAGTGGTGGCCCAATCCCACAACCAGGGGCCATGCCTAACTTCTGGATATGGTCTCTATAAGTTCTCCCTTCACTTTGTTGGGCATTTCTGCTAATCTCATCCCTGTTGGGTCCTGGAAGCCTCTTGCTTTCCTGGCATCTGGGGCTTGCTGATGGCTATACCCAGTTCCCCTTTCCCTATTGCTATATATGTCTGTTCAAATACCTGACACTATGTATATCATCACTGTCTCCTCCCATAATGGGTCCTGCTCCCTTTTTCCCACTGCCCCTCCTCTCTCACTCCCAAGACCCTCCTATACTCTACTTCCACTGAGAATTTTGTTCCCCCTTCTAAGAAGGATTGAAGCACCCACACTTGGGTCTTCCTTCTTCTTGAGCATTATATTGAATGTGAATTGTATCTTGGGTATTCTGAGCTTTGGGGCTAATATCTACTTATTAGTGAGTGCATACCACGTGTGTTCTTTTGTGAATGGGTTACCTCACTCAGGATGATATTTTCTAGTTCCCTCCATTTGCCTAAGAATTTCATGAACTCATTGTTTTGGTTTGTTTATTTGTTTGTTTTTACTTTGTCTCCGAATTTCCTCCCATGAGTATTTTGTTCCCCCTTCTAAGAATGACTGAAGCATCCACACTTTGATCTTCATTTTTCTTGAGCTCCACGTGGACTGTGATTTTAATCTTGGGTATTCTGAGCTTTTAGGCTAATATGCACCTATCAATGTGTGCAAACCATGTGTGTTCTTTTATGACTTAGTTACCGCACTCAGGATGATATTTCCTAGTTACATCAATTTGCCTAAGAATTTCATGAATCCATTGTTTTTAATAGCTTAGTAGTACTCCATACCAGCTTGCAATCCCACTAACAATCGAAGAGTGTTCTTCTTTCTCCACATCCTTGCCAGCATCTGCTGTCACATAAGATTTTGACCTTAGCCATTCTGATTGGTGTGAGGTGCAATCTCAGGGTTGTTTTGATTTGCATTTCCCTGATGTCTAAGGATGTTGAAGATTACTTTAGAAGCTTCTCAGCTATACGAGTTTCCTCAGTTGAAAATTCTCTGTTTAGCTCTGTACCCTATTTTTATTAGGGTTATTTGGTACTATGAAATCTAACTTCTTGAGTTCTTTGTATATATTGGATATTAGCCATCTATCAGCTGTGGGATTGGTAAAGATCTTTTCCAAATCTGTTAGCTGCCATTTTGTCCTATTGACAGTGTCCTTTGCCTTACAGAAGTTTTGAATTTCTTGAGGTCCCATTTGTCAATTGTTGATCATAGTGCATAAGTCATTAGTGTCCTGTTCAGGAACTTTTCCCCTGTGCCCTGGTGTTCAAGATACTTCCCTGCTTTCTCATCTGTTAGATTTAGTGTATCTGGTTTTATGTGGAGGTCCTTGATCAACTTGTAGTTGAGCTTTGTACAAGGACATAAGAATGAGTCGATTTGCAATCTTCTACATGCTGACCACCAGTTGAACCAGCAACATATCATCTGCAAATCATGATATTTTGATTTCTTCCTTTCCAATTTGTATCACTTTGACCTCCTTTTATTGTCTAATTACTCTGTCTAGGATTTTGAGTACTGTATTGAATAGGTAGGGAGAGAGTGGGCAACCTTGTCTAGTCCTTGATTTTGGTGGGATTACATCAAGTTTCTCTCCAGTTAGTTTAATGTTGGCTTCTGGTGTGCTGCATATTGCTTTTATTGTATTTAGATATGGGTCTTGTATTCCTGATCTTTCCAAGTCTTTTATCATGAAGGGGTGTTGAATTTTGTCAAATGCCTTTTCATCATCTAATGAAATTACCATGTGATTTTTTTTCTTTGAGTTTGTTTATGTAGTGGATTACATTGATAGATTTCCATATATTGAACCATTGCTGCAGCCCTAGGATGAAGCCTACTAGATCATGGTGAATAGTCATTTTGATGTGTTCTTTGATTTGGTTTACGAGAATTGTATTGAGTATTTTTGCACTGATCTTCATAAGGGAAGTTGGTCTGAAGTTCTCTTTCATTGTTGGGTCTTTATGTGGTTTAGGAATAAGCATAATTGTGGTTATTCTGTGATGGGAAGAGTTTATTTTCTGGTCCAGTCTATTTGGAGTTCAGTAGGCTTCTTGTATGTTCATGGGGATCTCTTTCTTTAGGTTAGGGAAGTTTTCTTCTATAAATTTGTTGAAGATGTTTACTGGCCCTTTAAGTTGGGAATCTTCACTCTTCTATACCTATTATCCACAGGTTCTGTCTTCTCATTGTATCCTGGATATCCTGAATGTTTTGGGTTAGGAGCTTTTTGCTTTTTGCATTTTCATTGATTGTTATATCAATGTTTTCTATGGTATCTTCTACACCTGAAATTCTCTCTTCTATTTCTTGTATTCTGTTTGTGATGACTCCTGATCTCTTTCTTAGGTTTTCTATCTCCAAGATTGTCTCCCTTTGTGATTTTGTTGTTGTTCCTATTTCATTTTTTAGGCCTTGTATGGTTTTGCTCAATTTCTTCACCTGTTTGGTTGTATTTTCCTGTAATTCTTTTAGGGATTTTTTTGTGTTTCCTCTTTAAGGTCTTCTTTCTGACTACCTGTATTCTCCTGTATTTCTTTAAGGAAGTTATTTATGTCCTTCTTAAAGTCCTTTATCTTCATCATGAGATATAATTTTAAAATCTTGCTTTTCCAGTTTGTTGGGATATCCAGGACTTCCTGTGGTGGGAGAACTGGGTTCTGATGATGCCAAGTGATCTTGGTTTCTGTTGCTTAGATTCTTGTGCTTGCATTTTGACATCTGTTTATCTCTGGTGTTAGTTGATCTTGCTGTCTTTTACTGGAGATTGTCCCTCCTGTGAGTCTATGAGCCTGTGATCTTAGGTTTGTCAGCACTCCTGGGAGACCAGCTGTCTTTGGGAAGGACTTGGGTGTGGAGAGCTGTGGCACAGCCTTAGCTCCAGGGTGCAGATGGAATCTCAAAGAATCCTGTCCCCAGCTGCTCCAAGGTTCATGTGCTATGTGGGCTCCTGGCGCATCCTAGTTTGGCCAGTTATTGGATCAAAAGTGATTATTTCACCTGTGAACTTAGGAGTGACAGCATTTCTGGGAGACTAGTTATCTCAGGGTGAGATTTGGGTATGTAAGGCTGCGGCATAGCCTTAGCCCCGCGGCACAGATGGAGACTGGAAGCCACTTCGATCTTTTTAACGGCATTATTTTCTAGTAACTGCAGTCTCCTTGTCCACATTATCTATGAGTCCTGACAAAATTTCAAATGTTTTAAATAATTGTGATATTTTGCTTTGTTCTCGATGTTTACTGCAACTTTCACAAGCATTAATGAAAACTGTATTACAACTTGAATATCCTACTCCCTTAAAATTTCCTCTTCCAGATAAACTTACCCACCATCTTTAATTTGATCTCACAAAGTCTCAGAACACTGGTTCAAGATATCTAGATTCTTTATCATAGCATGAATAACATGGCCTTTTTAGTTCAGATTTCAATTGTGTTTTTATACCTATCAGATATTTAAACATGTTCTTTAATATCTACATTCTTATCAGCACTCTGGTATCCTGGCCCCAACTTTACCTCTATTTCCCTATGCTTTCTCTAACTTTCCTCTAAACTTTAGTGAACTTCCTTAGTAAAATCAATTATAAAATATTTCTCAATATCATAAACTATATGGTAATACCAAAAGCCACCTTACTTCTCATAGTAACTTTCTGGTTTCTTCAGTTTTCCATCTTAATACAAATAACTAAAATATAGCCTATAAAGTTAAAATGTTTACTTTGACTCAGAGTTTCAGAGACTCTAGGCTTGTGGTAATTAGTCACATTATCATTATGTGTTCATGAATTGCATCATGGTAAGAGTGAGTTGCAATGAAAAACTCCTCACCTTATGAAAACGTTTCAATAAAGTAAAAAACCTAGACTTTTCTTTTCCCCTCCAAGTATTTATCCCCAGTAACCCAAAGATTTCTCACTAGATCCTACTTTTTAATAGTTATACAGACTGGGATAAAAACCTTTAATATGAAACTGGTTTGGGATATGTATCTAGACCATAGTATCTGGATAATTTTATTCATGTTTTAGTGAACTACAGTAAATTTTGATATGAAGGTATTTTCTTCCAGTGAGCATCGGTCATGTGATGCTTCATTCAGATGTCTCTATCATATTGTCCCCAACGTAACTTAACTTAAAAAGTGAGATGCTTAAGTGAATGGGAAGAATCTCTGTAGGCTATCAAAATTAAAAAAAAAAAACAACATTAGGCAAGTAATACTTATTTAAGTGATTATAATGAGAATGAATTAGCTTTTTTACCACTTAGTTCTTAACATTCCAAACATAAAGCTTTTATTTAAACAAGATGTTCACTTAAACTTTTAGAAAAATTATCTCCAATCATACATATAGCTAAATTCCTTCTTCATTTAAAATTTCACAACTATCAGATGTTGTAATATAAAATGAATAAGAACTTATGGTATGTTTTCTCTTTAGTTGTGATGCCACATAGGAAGGAGACAGTGTAATATGAAGATATTAGACTTTCCTGAGTAATGTGAACACACCTGAAAGTACATCATTATTAACCTAACAAGGCCACTTAAAATTTACAATCAGTAGATAAACTTCAGTGGCTGGCATGCAAAATGATACTTTATATAGTAATAAATTCCAGTGGAATCAAAGTAGTAGCATTTACATATAACCATTTCATATATTTAGGTAATTAAATTTCAAAGTTTATGGTTCAAATATAAGGAAGACTAGATTGCAAATTAGAATAACTAACTAGCTTTGTGAAATTGGAGCAGAGCATTAAGATTTACCAAAACTAAAAGGGTGGTAAACACGAGAAACAAGTACAAGGGTAGTCCTAGTATAGAAATGTAAGGAACTGATGATTAAAATGCATGATTCTTGTTTAGTTTTGATAGGAGACAAAACATTCTTGGTTAGTACAGACCTATGTTTTAGAGCATGGTGAATAAGCAGTAAGGCATGTGTTTAGAAAAACTACTTGGAAAATAAATTTGTAAGTAATATCAGATTAAATAATGAAGATGAAGGAAGATAATTATTCACCACAAAATACCAAGTTCATGTTTGTCCATACATTTCTAATTTAGAAGAAAGATATATGTTAGTGTGGTATGCATATTATTAATTTTCATAGAGGCTTACACTGCTATGAGAATATAATGTTTCAAGATCTGTTGTGCATATGAAATGGTTTTAGCAAAGTTTTATATTTATATTTGTGGTTTTACAAATATCAATACAATTTTATTCCACAGGATAAGTAACAATACAAAATTTCATCTACAGTCTCAATCTAATTCTTTCATCTTAAATATTACAGGAAACCCCTTAATTCTAACTAGTATAAAAGAAGAATACTTTTTAATTCATGAACTGGTATTCTAATTAACCTCATACATCTTCTAACCTCCAAAGTTTCACTCCTTTTACTCTTTCAGATATACCTTAATAGGCACTTTGTTGTATTACCTGAGAAGATAAGTTTGCTTGAACCAGTCCCCATAGCCTCCCTCCTTTGCTTTCCTGTACCTACTAACATCAAAGTCAGCACTCCTACTCTTGTAAAATTCATCACCACCTCACATTAGTTGTTCCCATAACCTAGAAGACTAAAAGCAAGTGGAAATCATTTCACACCCTGTTCACAAAGATTCATTGGTTATATCTCTGGGTCTTCTACAGAACTGAGAATGAGATAGATTATTTTTTCATTGACAAGAGTTGTAGGTTTGATAGTTGAGATTTTGACAGCACATATGTTTGTATAAACACATTCCTTTAGGAGTACAGTGATAGTTCTGCTTGTTTATGTAAATAAACATTTTAAGTGATACATTTTACATTGCAAAATGTGCTTCTTATTCTAATCAATTAAACCTACACTCAAAACATTTAACACATTCCAGTTTGAATTCATGTTTGACAGGGAATAAGGTGATGCATAAAACTAAATTTTATTAAGGACTAAAATTATTCCTTGAAACATGAAAATATTGGGAGAAATATTGTTTAATGTTTAAAATCAACTAAATATGTACCATATATTCTCTACTTCTATATCATTTTTCCTAATTTACATTTGTCTAATGATTCAAGATGCTAGTTGTAATATGGACTACCATGTTAAAAGATCTGATTTTCTTTCTACCTCATTGCGTTTTCTGTTTCTAATCTAAAACTCCATTTTTTATCTTTGTGACTGCTTAAAATAATATCTATCCTTCCCCACCTATTTTATGCTATTTGTGTTTACTTATTGACTTCAAATATTCTCTTCTTTTTTTAAATTATTTTTAGTGGTTATTTTGTTTATTTACATTTCAAATGTATCCCTTCCTGATTTCCCCTCCAGAAACTCCCTATCCCTTCCCCTCTTCCTCTGTCTTTATGAGGGTGCTCCTCAACCACCCATTCACTCACTCCTTACCGCCTTGACATTCCTCTACACTGGAACATCGAGCTTCCACAGGACCAAGGGCTTCTTCTCCCATTGATGCCAGATAAAACCATCCTCTGTTACATAAGCAACTGGAGCCATGGATCCCTCCATGTATACACTTTGGATGGTGGTTTAGTCCCTGGGAGCTCTGAGGGGCTTAGTTGATTGATTTTGTTGTTGTTGTTGTTCTTCCTATGGGGTTGCAAACTCCTTCAGCTCTTTCAGCTCCTTCAGTCCTTTCTCTATCTCCTTCATTGGTATTGTGAAGGTCAGTTGTTCACGTGGCTTCAGAAACTACACCAAGCCAAACAGTTCCACTTAGGGTTTATTGAAAGGGAGGAAGGCAAGGTGGCAGCGAAAAGAAAAGGAGGAAGAGAGAGATCAGAGGGGTCTTCCCATTATATATGAAGAGTGACATACCCACAGATAAAGGTGGGAGGGGGGCAAGTGGATTCAGGGAATATGGTGGCTGTTACCTTGGCAACAGATATGCTGTGATGTCACTGGTTTGAAGCTCCTGATGCCAACAATTCAGGTCCTGTGCTCAGTCCTATAGTTGGCTGTGAGCATCCGTATTTGTCAGTCTCTGGCACAGCCTCTCAGAAGACAGCTATATCATGCTCTTTCTTCTTGTCATCAGCAATAGTGTCTGGGTTTGGTGTCTGCAGATGAGATGGATCTCTAGGTGGGGCAGTCTCTGGATGGCTTTTCCTTCAGTCTCTGCTCCACTCTTTGTCCTTGTATTTTCTTTAAACAAGAATAATTCTGGGTTAAAATTCTTGAGGTGGGTAGGTAGCCCAATCTCCTAACTAGGGACCATTCCTATCTACTGGATATGGACTCTACAGGTTTTATCTCCCTTTTTGGGTATTTTAGCTAATGTTGTCCCCATTGGGTCCTGGAAAGTCTTGCTTCCAGAGCATCTGGGATTTTCTGTTGGCTACCCCCAGCTCCCCATCTCCCGCTGCTACACACCTCTGTTCAATTTCCTGATCCTCTGTACTTTTCCCGTCTCCTCCTACCCCTGTTCCTGCTCCCTTTTGTTCCTCCACCTCCTCTCTTCCTCCCAGATCCCTCCCTCCTTCTACCTCCCATCAAGTAGATCTCTGCCTAAATCAGTTTTCTGTTGCTCTAACAGACTACCTGAGGAAAAAGAGTTCCTGAGACCAGATAACATTAAAACAAACTTGTATCCCAGTTCTGAATTCTGGGAGGTCCGTGTATACAGTGCAACTGTGAAACTTCTGATGAGCATGTCATTTTGCCAGATCCAGTGGGGAAAAAAAAAGGAACAACAATTGGAATTGCTTTATATCAACTTATTTTAATTTGAACTAATTCAGGTTTCTTAAAATGAGAAAGTCCTTAGTTTCTGTTAATGAACACCTCACCATGTACTAACACATTGTAGACAATACCAAAATTATAGATTTTAATTTTGGGAATAAATTGTAGAAGGTGCATGCCATACTCAAGCTGTAACAATAACCCCTTAATACACTCACTTGTACAGCATCAGAGTTCCTCAAAATTGAACATTTACTCATTAATTTCTGCCACTTACCTCCTCATTTGTTGAGATGACATGTGATGTTTGTATAGACTTTGTTTTGGTTGAGTACTCAACTATACATTGCTACGCACAGCAGCATACTCTCCCTTGCCCTCCCACTCCCTGCTTTTGCTTTCTCTCTTACAGTAGTCTCCTTTGTACTTTCATATCACATGTCTCATCGCACTTTCTAAATGAACAAAAGCCAAAGACAGGCAATTCCCTATAAAAGGTTTCTAGGTATTCTTACTTTTTACATTGAGATTATTGTTTTATACAGCATATTTGACTTAGACCATTATTTATGAATAACAAATTATCACGTGCTTTGTGAAAGGTTTTGTTTGTTCTTTTGTTGAAGCTGGTTCTTCACAGTTCCACAGTAATACGCTGTATAAACAATCATTTTGAACTCCAAGTTATCTGTATTGGTGCTCTATTCTTGTAGTAAAAGAAAGTGTTGATGAAATGACATTTGATGCTCTGCCAGTGGGTTTAGAATGCCAGTTCAGGCTCTCTTCATTATTTTTCTATAACAGTCAGAGCCTCTGGGCAACAATATATCAAGTATCACAGTGCTGGTATTTAGAAAATGCATTAGTAACTTATGACTAAACTGCAAGAGAAATCATATTGCTGAAATGAAAAGATTAAAATAAAAAGTTAAGCTTGGTATAATGATATACAGCTATAATCCAAGAATTCCAAGGTGCTGAGGTAGGAATGTCAAGAATGTGAGGCCGCCAGGTTTACAGTGTGTGTTCTAAGCCATTCTGTCTCCAAGGTGAGATCTTGCATTTTCTTTGAAGTATAAGAACATTTTTATTAGCTTTGAAATGAAAGCACTTCTGGTAGACAAGCTGTTAATCTGAGCGGCTACCAGTCAAAGGAGAATGCAATAAAGAGGTTAACAAAAAAAGTCAGATGTAAAAAGACAGACAGGTTGCTCCATGGCAGAGACAGGAAATTTAGAAAAAGTGTAACAGATCCCAATATAGTGATGAAGCAGCAAGTACTAGGAGAAATGTGTTTAGAAAAACAATATAAAGAATAAAGGACAAGATACTCTCTTGTGAATATTATTTGGCAGGTAGATGAACCTGTATAGCTGCAGTCCCTTAAGCTACTGGAGACAGGGATTGTGGGAAGAAAAAGTACATTACCTCATTAGAGGACTATTCTGCCTATGCATTCAGCATGGATTCAGATGAGTCTACCTTTTTAGGGCAATTCCTTTCCCAGATGATTAAACTGGTCCAACACCAGTGTGAGGTCTCCCCCCCCCCCCCAGGCATTTCTACTACTGTGTCTTTACTACTACTCTAACATTAGGCCATTGAAGAGAAAAAGTGTAAATAATTTAGGAATTGGATAAGGAACTAGAGCCTTCATATACTTCTGACATCTCTGACCTCTGATAAAGATGATGCCAAGAGGCCCAAGGATACTGTGGCCTTCAGCCAAGAAAGTAAATAGCCACTCTTCTTTGGGATGATTAACTGCCTAGCTAATTTCTGTTTCCTTTTTTCATTATTTCTTACAGTAAGAAGTGACCTTTATGATCATTAAAAGTTCAGTTAGTGCCACCTCCCACTTCTCCTCCCAGTCCTACCCTTATAAATCCTTCTGTTCACTACCCCTACCCCTTCTCCTCAGAGAAAGGGAAGCCCCTGTTGAGTACCATCACACCCTGGGAAATCCTGTCCCAGCAGTACTAAGTACCTTCTCTCCCACTGAGGCCCAACCAAGCAGTGTAATTAGGGGAAGGAGATCCAATGGCAGACAACCTAGTCAGAGGCAGCCCCTGCTCCAAACAGAGTTATAATACACTGTGATAATGCATGATGAAGGCAATAAATCATCACATATAATTTTTCTACGTATGGTTTCATTTTTATCACCAAAGGGAACCATGGGATAAACAACTGCAGTTATAGTACCTTCCAGAGGACCTATTGAAAAGAATCCAAAAGTATATCTACATCAGTGGTTTTAGTTTTATAACTGCTAGGGATGAAAGGATGTGAAGGAGATGTAAAGTTAAGTGTTGTTATATTATTAGTCGTAGGCAGAGAAACAGAAGAATTCAGAACAGAGAATACTTTTAAATGTCCAACTCTAAGGCAATTAGAAACTCTTGATTGGCTTACATGAGCATCTTTACATTGAGACCCTCCTTATTGGCTCCTTTGGAGGTATTGTCTTATGAAAATAGAAAATGATAGCCACTCATTCACAAAGAAGTTTGAGAGTCAAATATTCTAAATTTTCTTCTTGCATTGCACAACTTTTGCCTTCCTTCCTCTTATTTTCCCTCAAATCTACTTCACATTTCAAAAACCTGTAATAAGTACTATATGTATATTGTTCATTTTTAATTTGACCATCCAAATGAATTTTAGATGCCAATGTAGTAGAAAATAAAACTTAAAGAATTGATAACCTTTGCAGAAGAAATATGCTTATAAATTCATGTCAAGTAGCTACTGAGAAGTATTGACAAGCCAAAAAGGACAAATATCTTTGTTTTAACAAATGAAATATGAAACTACTAATACTTTAATTACTGAGTTTTTGCAGACTGACAACATCAGTAAATTAAGATTATATGTGAGCAGGCATTAATCTCAAATTGTGACATTTAAATTAGTTGGTAAACACCAAACCAGAGTCTCTGTGTATCTCGCATGTGAATCATGTGGCTATGATATTCCTAAACAATAAATAGCAATTCAATTTCAAGATGCCATGGAGTTCTGAAGTAGCAATGCTTTTTGGTGAAATTTTCATTTATGGTAAATACTTCCCTATATGAAGGAGCCCACAGTGATGAATGTAGAAAACACTAACGTATATTTCTGTGATTGCAGTCTAAAAATGCCATTTATAGAGGCCTAAGGCACTATAACAACTTTTATGTCACAGAATATAAGACTCTACCTACTGGCATCTGTACACATTACTCATTATGCAATTTAATGTTTAATGTTTAATATATTACTTTGTAATGTGACCTGTCTGCCCATGCCTAATGGTACACTGTAACAGAGGACTGCTACTGACTACATTTAAATTTACTTTTCTAGAAAAAAGAAATTTCTTCTGAGGGTAACAATTTCAAGTGAAAATATTAAGAACCATGATATTACTCTTATTCTATGCTACATGGTTCTACTAGTACCAGATATATAAAACTTCATTTTGAATGGTTGCTCAGAGAAGTCCAAGTGTCTTAATTAGGGTTTTCATTGCTGCAATAAAACACCATGATGAAAAAAGCAATTTTAGGATGAAAGGGATTATCTGGCTTACACTTCCACATCTCTGTTCATCGGAAGTTAGAACAGTAACTTGAATAGGGCAGGAAACTAGAGGCAGGAACTGATACAGAGGCTATGAAAGAAGAGTGTTATTAGCTTATTACTCGTGGCATGCTCATCCTGCTTTAAGGACCACCAGCCCAGGAGCAGCTCCACCCACAATGGGCTGGGTCCTCTCCCAGCAATCACGAATTAAGAAAATGCTTTTCAATAGACAAGTATTATAAAGTTGAAGTGAAGCTGCAAGTATTGGGAAGCTCACAGAAGTTCAGAAATTATTAGTGATCAGTCACTTATGCCTATAAATAGAGTGATATTCTTAACCCCATGAGCCAAGTGGTCCAGTCAAAAATATTCAGCCCTTCTGTGGTAGTACTGAAGCACCAAGGCTTTAACAAAATGAGCAAGAATGTGCTCAAATGAGTTTTTATTTAAATATACTGAAATTTAAATATTAAAACAAACTTTACAGTATTATAAAGTCTTGTTTTAAACACTTAAAATGCATATAATATCTATGTATATAGTATGGTATAATATATTGTATGGTATATATAGTATGATATATATATCTTATGGTATATATATATATATATATCCACACACACATATATTCCTCAGCTGACATGTCATACAAGAGTGTGGATATTCAAGCATATTCCGAAAGCTTCAGATATAGCTGTGTCTTATAGTAGTACACATATGCACACACGCGCAAATTCACATGCATATGACTTTCCCAATAATGTATAAAATCTCAGTTTATCTAATAAACATGTCAGATCTCGGGAAAAATGCCTTAAAGGCCTGCCTACAACCTGATTTTTTGGAGACATTTTATTAATTGAGGTTCCCTCCTCTTATCCAACATTTGTTTTTCTTGAGTTGCCATAAAACATCTGTATTACATCTCCATCTGACTCAGAGCATTGCAGAAGAGGGAGACAGAAATGTTATAACAGGCAGAATACTAGGAAGTGTGTTCTTGGAAAATGGGGGAGTGGGCAGTGTAAAAACAGTTTCCTCTATGATTAGGTACATAAACAAATTGGAACAATATTAATAATAATTAAGTCATTTACCTTTCTTGAATTCCACACTTGATAATGGATTACAGGCAAATAATGACTTCAATCAAAAGGAGAATAAGCCTATTCCAGGGGAGAGGTCACATGGATGAAATTGTCCAATACAAAATGGTCAGCCCAGAAACCATACACACAAGCCTCAAAAACAGACTCAGAAATATGTATTTATGTATTTGTATATACATACATTCTCTTAATCTCTGCATAATGTCTGGCTGTGGGCCTCTGTGGTCTTTTTCTCATCTGCTGCTAGAGATGATGATGGCTGGGCAAGGCAATGATCTATGAGTAGAACAGAATGATATTAGAAACCATTTTATTGTTACTTCTTTTTTTAAGAACAATAGTTTTCAGCTTTACTCTAGGTTCCTGGGCTATCTAGTTTTTAGTGCTTGATCACCTAAGCAGTGTCAAGTATGGGTTCAATCTTGTAGACCAGGCATTAAGTCAAATTAGATAGTGGATGGGTACTATGTGCCACTCTTGTAGCATATCTTTTTAAAATTTTTATTGGATATTTTATTTATTTAGATTTCAAATGTTATCCCCTTTCCTGTTTTCCCCTCTGAAAAACCCCTATCACATCCCTCCTCACCCTGCTTCTATGAGAGTGCCACCCCACTCACCCACACACTCACTCCCTCCTTACCGCCTTGGCATTCCCCTACACTGGGGCCTGGAAGCTTCAGAGGACCAAGGGTCTCCCTTACCATTCATGCCAGATAAAGCCATCCTCTGCTACATATGCAGCTGGAGCCACACAGGGAGGATTCATCATTCTTTTGAGAAATAAGTCCTAAAGTGCTATTGGGTCATTACAGAACTTGAATACTTGACCAGTGACCAATAAGCCACAATGTGATATGACCTGTGCATAAAGAACTCTTTATTAATCTAGTTCATGCAATCACATTGTCATACAACAACACCTCACCACCTCATCATCAAATGGAATCCCTGTGTGTGTGTGTGTTTGTGTGTGTATCCATCTGTAGATTGTTTCATATATATGATTAGACTTAGATATGTAATAATATACAAGTAAATAACATGAAGAAACTCAAATTTGCATCCCCCCTGTGACAGTTAATTCCAGTTGTCAACATGGAAAATAACAAGGAATCACCTGAGAAAGGAGTCTCAATGAGGTATTGTGTAGATTAGCTTGGTCTGTGGGCATGTTTATGGAGTCTATTAGTAGGGTTAATCCAGATGTAGTGCCTCATCCTCATCCTTAATATAGCCAGCACTATTCCAGGGCCTGCATCTAGAACTGAACAAAAAGCAGAAGAGCTAATACAAACACAGGCTGACTTTTGCTTCCTGACTATGGATTCAATGTAGCTAATCTTATATCAGGTTCTTGCTTCTGTGACTTCCCTATTTGGTTGGACTGTAGCATGAAATTGTGAACCCTTTCTACCATAAGTTACTTCTATTGTAATATTTTATCACAGCAACATAAAAAGAAACTGAGACACCCCTACAACTTCTTTTCTCTCACTATATACTTGTTTTACAAAGGAAGAAAGGATATTCCCTTTATTTTGTTGTTGTGTGCTTTCAATTACTAGATGTGTGAATAAATATAGATGTGTGGGCATGGACGATGAACTTAGGAGATCCTCAAAAAAGCTGTCTGCCGAAGTCTTTGCAACACTGAGCTCCACTGACCTGGAGCCCATCAATTAGGTTGATTAACATCCTCAAGATACCCCTTTATCTCTGCCTCTCCAGCACTGGGATTATAAGAGCACACAACCACAGCCAATATTTTGATGGGTTTTGGACATCAAAGTCAGATCCTTGTTTGATCACAGGAGACGGCTCAATGACTAAGAATGATTGTTCATTTGACAGAGGACATGGAATTTTTTCCCTAGCACCCACATTTGTAGCTCACAACAGAATAAAACTACTGCTCCGGGGAACCTGATAATCTCTACAGGCTGATGTAGACACTCAAATGCATGAAAATATACACATACATTTAACAACAATAAAATATTTTAAAGCTATTTTACTTTTTGTGGTGGGTTGAATATGCTTGGCCCATAGAAAGTGGCACTATTTGGAGATGTTGCATTATTGTAGGAATTGTGGCCTTGTTAGAGGAACTGTATCACTGTGAGAGTAGGCTACGAGGTCTCTATGCTCAAGTTCTGCCCACTGTAAAAAGAGAGCCTCCTTCTGTAGGCCTTTGGATGAAGATATAGAACTCTTGGTTCTTTCAGCACCATATCTTCCTGGATGCTGTCATGATTCTCACTATGATGATAATGAATTGAACCTCTGAAACTGTAAGTGAACCCCAATGAAATATTTTCTTTTATAAGAGTTACTATAGTTATAAGATCTCTTCACAGTAATGAAGCCCTAACACAGAAATTGGTACCTGGGAAAGGGGTCTTGCCCGATCATACTTTTGTTCAGAGGAATTTGGGGACATTGGAAAGCAGTGGGGCATAATGGGCCATACTAGTAGACACATGGAAGACAATTATACTGAGGGTGATTTAAACTGTGGGGGCCTTATCTAGAGATTTCAGAGGAGAAGAATTTTAGTATGTGGCCTTTTTGATATTTTGGTGAAGAATAGGGATGTTTTTTGCCCTTCTCTAAAGAGTCTCCCTACGGCTAATATGATGAGGTTCAGATTCATTACATTGAAAAAAAAAAGTCTAAAGGTAGCCCACCACAGAATTTGTTCTCTGGTTTACTCTCATGAGAAGTGTTTTGATCAGGATTAGCAAACTAAGAAATGAAAAGAAAAACCCAAATGTATGGTTCAAAGAGTAAAAGAGAAACAGGAAGCAGAATAAAGCTAAATCCTGTGTTCAAGCATATTAAATGGAATTAAAAGACTGGTGACCTGAGTGATCCTACCCAGCTAAGCGTATTGTTTATGCTGTTACAGTTGAACAAGGGATAGTTATATCATGGTAGGCTTTATTATGACCTGGTTATTGTCCTCATTTGGACTTTTAACCTGTGATGAACTACAATCCAGAAATGAAAGGTACACCTGTGATCCAGATTTTGAGGCTTAGTGACCATGCTTATAAAAATTTGGTGAAAAATAATTAAAGAAAAGATTAGGTCCAGGCATGGTAGAACATGCCTTTAATTCCAAGAGAAAGAGACAAGCAGATATACGAGTTTACAGCATGTTCCAGGTAAAGAAAAGCTTAGGTCCAGGTGTGGTGGTATACACCTTAATCCTAGCACTCAAGAGACAGAGGCATGCAGATCTCTGAGTTCAAGGTCAGTCTACAGAGCACATTCAAGGACAGCCAAGCTCAGGGAGGGAAGAAGATGGAAAACAGAAAGCAGGTAATGATGTTATATAACAAGGGGAGGGGCATGTTCCAGCCCCAGCAAGCAGCATAACTCCACAGCTTCAGATTTGTCTCTGTCTTTAGAATCACAAGAAAGAAGGGGTTACTGGAACAGCTGATGCTAGTTAGCTGGAGCTAAGACATTAACAGTGATTAAAAAGAGATCAGTACCACTGAGGTAAAATCTTCTGGTTAGTGTTTTCTGAGAGCATAAATAAGTGGTGTTCCAGAGATAGACATTGTGCTGACATCTAGACTTGGTAATATGTAAGAACCACTGGGGTAGTACTGGCATGAAGGAGTCATGGAGAGCAGCTGAGGCCTGGCACTGTGAGAGGCCATGAAAAGCCATTGGTGAAAGCACAGCTGCAGTTGCATGGCTCCAAACTGAAGGATTCATACAAGGAAGTTGAAGCTTGATACCATGAAGGAAGCCTGTGAGAGGCTATTGGTGAATCCTAGTTGCAGCAGAAGACTTTAGAATATTGGAGATGCTAATACCATGGGATGATCACCAAGAATAGCAACAGCAAGGAAATAGAATCAACTAGACCCTGAAGTGCTCTCTTTCTACACTGGGTAGAGCTTGAGCATACAGACCTCAAATCCAACCTATAGAGTGACACAGTTCTTCCAACAAGGCCACATGTCCTCTAATACTGCCACACCTCCTGGTAGTGACACTGCCCATTGGACAAGCATATTCAAACCACCACATTCGACTGTCTGTCCTATGTAGCCTTGTTCAAACACATGAGCCTATGGAGGCCACACATAACCATAGCAAAATAAAAACATATTTAGTCCAGCATCAAAAATATATCATAATGTCAATGTTTAAAATTCCAAAGTCACTTCTTAGATATGTAGTTCCAATACCACTAGAAATATATATATATATAAAATATATTATAATATATATTTCCAAAACATCATAGTGAGGAAATACTGGTACAAATCAAGACAGAAAATCAGCTGGGCAAACTCCAGTCTGCATCTCTATATCTGATGTCCAACTCTTTTTAGGTTTGTTGACTGCAAAACAATTCATTCTCTAGGGTTGGTTCCACTCCCTATTAGTAGCTTTCCTCAGCAGGTATCCCATGGCTCTGACATCTCTAATACCTTGGGGTATCCAGGGCATCTTCAACTTTACAGTTTCTTGTTCTAATGACTGGGATCCACACATGATCTTTGGGCTTCTCCAAATGGCTTGCGTCACTTTTGTAGCTCTGCCCTCTGTAACACTCTAGACTCTGGCTGACTCCACTCCACTGCTGCTTTGTTTTTGCCAATCATCCCATTGTATTGGCATCTTCAATAGGCTGGGTCTGCCACTGCAGCTAGGCCTTTTACAGGCTCTTTGCACAGTGTCAAGCCTCAATTTTGTTGAATGACTCTATCAGTCTTTTTCTGGCTGCCTTTGGATCATGATGTAGAACTCCTAGCTCTTCCAGAACCATGTCTGCCTGGAAGCTGTCATGATGGTGGCATCATGATAATGGACTAAACCTCTGAAACTGTATTCCAGTCCCAATTAAATTTCTTTTTATAAGAGTTACCTTTGGTCATGGTATCACTTCAGGGCAATGAAACCCTAACTAAGATTACTTTTTATATTACAATATAATTCCACCATTTTCACCTTTCCTCCCTCTATACCCTCCCATATACCCATACTTCCTCTTTTTTCTCAAATTCATGTCCTCTTTAATTATTGTTATTTATGTATATGTACATATGGTTATTCTTACATGAGTGAATACAGCCTGTTCACTGCATATAATATTGCTTGTGAATATGTTTTCAGGGCTGAAAACCTTGCAAGGTAAATTCTTACTAATTGTGCAATCCCCTTAGCTCCACTGTCTACTATAAAAATGAATTTTAAAGATATGTAGGTTGTATGTAAAAGTATACATACAACCTTGGCAGTATAGTAGTTTTCTCAGATATCCTTAAAATCAGGAAATTTTTACCAATGAGCATAACTTATAATTGTACCTAGTTTTGTACTTTGAATGGAAAGAAAGTGATTGTATATAGAATTATACATCAATTTATGGTATAGAGCCAGTAATTTGGTCAGAGGGTCGAAAACATAGATCCATGATATTGGAATGTTGGCAGAAAAGAAATCTGATGAAAAGATATATGGTAGGCTACTCTGTGTAAAACATTATAGGAGGAAGTTAACCAAGCAGGGTCAGGACAATGTTGGTGCATGTGCTTCCTCCCAGAGCCAACCTAGAATTTGCTTGCATGGCTAGAGATCATTGATGTTGTATCAGGCAATGGAACAAGCCAATGAGAAAGAATAAGCACCACCATCTGGCTAATTGAGAGCCAATGAGATGGTAGGAGGGGGTATAAGTGTTTGCCCAGGTTCTGCAATAAATGCGTCTGCTTTTGCCACTGGCCTGACTCTCAGAATCTGTGCAGTTGACTCTGTGCTTTCTTACCCCTACCCCAAGTGTCTTAGTTGACAGAGCAAACAAAAATAATTATAAAAATAATTCTATTTGTCTCAGTTAGGGTTTCCATTTCTGTGAAGAGACACTATGACCAAGGCAATTCTTATAATAGACATTTTATTAGAGTTTGCTTATGGTTTCAGCGGTTTAGTTCATTATTGTTATGGCAGGAAGCATGGCACCATCCAGGCAGACATGGTGCTGGAGGAGCCAAGAGTTCTATATCTTGATTTGAAAGCAGCCAGAGGGAAACTAGAATTCCAACCTGGGTGGAGCTTGAGCCTACCCCCACAGTGACACACTTTCTTTACCAAGGCCATATCTACTACAAAAGTCTTCACCTCCTAATTGTGCCTTTCCCTATAGGCCAGATATTCAAACCCATGAATATATAGGGGCAATAGCTATTGATACCACCACATTGTTTTATGAAAATTAATGCCAAAGAATGTTCTTGCCAGAAGAGAATTTTAGTAAATATGTGAGAATAATAATGTATAAAACTAGAATTCACTCATTCTATGGATATTAGTTGATGCCAGTTAAACTATTTCTTCAGCTGTTCTTTCTTTCATCCAATGGATTTATGAACAAAGGTTGTCATAAAATCATGAACGGGAATGATGTAAAGGCTTAAAAAAGGTCAGCCTAGCTAAGACCTGAGTACAAAATTATGCCAGCAACAGAGACAAACTTTCATCATTCACTAAAATTATCTCTTAGGTAATTAGTAGCAAATTGAACATATATACAACCTCTACCATGGAAGTAACTAGATTTTCTACCTCATTAAAAGAAACATTCAGGCTATAATATGACTGCAATATTTCTGCTCAAAATACCATAATTGATCTCACAGATTTTCTTTTTCCTTATCTTATTTTTTATTGGTTACTTCATTTATTTATATTTCAAATGTTATCCTCCTTCCAGGTTTCCCTTCTGCTATCTCATATCCCCTCCCCCTGCTTCTATGAGGGTGTTCCCCCACCCACACACCCACACATTCCCACCTCACTATTCTAGTATTGCCCTACACTGGGGCATCAAACCTTCACAGGACAAAGGGCATCCCCTCCCATTAATGCCAGATAAGTCCGTCTTCTGCTACACATACATCTGGAGCTATGTGTCCCTTATGTGTATTCTTTGGTAGGTAGTTTAGTCTTTAGGAGCTCTGGAGGGGATCTGGTTGGTTGATGTCGTTTTTCCTATGAGGTTACAAACTACTTCAGCTCCTTCAGTTCAGTCCTTTCTCTAATTCCTTCAATGGGGATCCCTTGCTCAGTCTAACAATTGGCTGCTAGCATCTACCTCTGTATTTGTCAGGCTCTAGCAGAGCCTCTCAGGAAACAGCTGTATCATGTTCCTGTCAGCAAGGACTTCTTGGTATCAGCAATAGTGTCTGGCATTGTGTCTACATATGGGATGAATCCCCAGGTAGGGCAGTCTCTGGATGGCTTTCCCTTCATTCTCTGCTCCACTCTTTGTCCCTATATTTCCTTTAGAGAAGAGCAATTCTGGATATGATCTCTACAGGTTCTCTGCCCTTTGTTCGGTATTTCAGCTAATGTCATCCCCATTGGGTCCTGGGAGCCTCTTGCTTTCCTGGCATCTGGGCCTTTCTGGTGGCTACCCCCAGTTACCCATCTCCATTACTGCACACCTCTATTCAATTTCATGACCCCCTGTACATCTACCCTGTCTCCTCCCATACCTAATCCTGTCCCCTTTCCCCTTTCCTCTCTTCTCTTCCTCCCAAGTCCCTCCCACCCACCCTCTACCTCCCATGATTATTTTGTTCCCCCTTTTAAGTAAGACTGAAGCATCCACACTTTGAGCTCCCTTTTTCTTGAGCTTCATATGGTCTGTGAGTTATATCGTGGGTATTTCAAGCCTTTTGCCTAATATACATTTATCAGTGACAGAATTTATCTAGCATCATGAAATTCCACACAACATTGATTCATATAAAGGCATTCACTTGCCACCAAAAATAAGATGCACTAATCTTGTCATGTTTACAATAACTCTGAAGCATCCTTCTTGAATTTATGTTATAATAGTATTTTGATTACTTAGTTAAAATACAAGCCAGGTGGCAGCATATTACAGGGCTAGTACTAGCATCTTCTAAAACTGTGTAGGTTGTGTATTAATGTTACTCGTATTATCTTGTTTCTTCCATAGCAATACTAAGGGTTCCAAAATCAAGAAGCTAACAGAAGTTATCATTATATGAATTCATCCAATAGCAAATATTTTCTTCCTCATTCTTCAGATTTATAATTGGCTTAAGCCACTTTAACTACAAAGAGAGGAACTCACCCATCAAAAAACAACACACTACTGCATTGAACATGAAGTTAATTATTTACTTAGCTACTTTGAATGGTCTGGCCTCTGTGCATGAGCATCAAGCAAAGAAGAGAGTGATGTTCTGTTCAATGTGATTGATCCTGACAATAAAATTGAAATTGATTTAGTACTTCAAAATAGAGAAGAATGATTATGTTTATAATATAGGAAATACATTAGAACAACTCTTTTACTATCATGTCCTATCACGTAGATCTAAAACTATGACAATCAAATGTCATGTCTTAGACAGTGTTTTATTATTGCTATGAAGAGACACCATGACCACTGCTACTCTTATAATGAAAACATTTAACTGGTGATGCTTACAGTTTCATAGGCTTAGTTCATTGTTGTCATGTCAGGGAGCATAGGAGCATTCAAGTACCCATGGTGCTAGAGAAGTAGGTGAGAGTTCTACAGAGAAATACAAAAAGAAAGACTGTGGGCCTGGCTTGGGCTTCTGAAACTTCAAAGCCTACCCCCAGTGACATACACCCCCAGTGACATACTTCTTCCAACAAGGCCATACCTAGTCTAACAGGGTCACCCTTAGTAATCCCTCCCAAATACTATCACTTCCTGATGACTAAACATTCAAACATGAGCCTATTGGGGATATTCCTAATTAAACCTTCACAACTCATCAGCCTACTAATGACCCAGATGTTTCAGGAAGGAATATTTGACTTAACCGACTAGGTAAAGAATTATAACTAGCTCTGTTGCTTACTGAAAGAAAGTTAAAAACAACATCTATGACATGACCAGTTGCTGAATTGATTATGATTCTCATGAGTAATGTTACTTATTTTGTCAAGAATAAAAATTTTGTACATTCTCTTTATAATTCCCATATCAAATAATATAAAATGAATTCATTTTATACAATGTATCTCATTATTATTTTTCATTAAAGAATTTAAATCATGGGATATAAGGGAAAACATTAAACAAAACATAAAGATTTTTATTTCCTTTTATGATTTGGATTTGGTTTTCCAAAAGAGGTTCATATGTTGATTTGTAATGTCTTGGTTTGGGCCTTATCACTGTGAAGACACCATGACCAAGACTACTCTTATAAGGGACAACATTTAATTGGGGCTGACTTACAGTTTCAGAGGTTTAGTCCAATATCATCATGGCAGGAAGGATGGCAGTCTGCAGGCTTACATACTGCTGGAGGAGCTAAGAGTTCTGCATCTTGATTTGAAGGTAGCCAGGAGGAGATTAGACTTCAACAGGGGGTGGAGCTTGAGTATCTTGATCAGCAGGCAACAGAAGGGGACTGTTTTCCTCAGGCAGTCAGGAGGAGACACTCTTCCACACTAGGCAGAGCCCATAGGAGTCATCAAAGGCCACCTACACAGTAACGCACTTTCACCAACAAGGCCATAACTCCTCCAATAAGACCACACATCCTAATAGTTCCATTCCCTATGGCCAAGCATTGAAACAAATAAATCTATAGAGGCTGGACCTATTCAAAACACCACAGGTAATATGGTTGTTTAATAGTAGAGTTAATTGGGAGTGTATTGTGTTATTTGAGAGTACTAGGATTTTTGTCCTTTTGAGAACTTTTTCCTTTTGAGAGTTTTCCTGTATGATCTCTTCATAGAATATATAGTGTTATAATTGTGGAGTGATAAACAACAAATTGTCATTAAAGTCAAGAAGGTACCAATGCCATAGTACTTGAACATTCAGGACTGGGAGTAAAAGTAAATTAATTTTATTTATAAGGTTTTCCAGTTTCAGAGTAGTGATAAAAGTGCACAAATGGACTTCTGTTTGAGGGAAAGGGCCACTATGTTGTTTACACAGTATTTGCTGTATTTCAAAAAGAAATACTGTGGCCATATTTCCCTTACTTAGGGATAATTTTTATAATTGTTTTAATTAATTATTTTATTTATTTACAACAACTCGGAGAGTTGTACCACTCTCCCAGTACCCCCTCATAGTCCTTCCCCCATACTCCCGCCTCTTTGCCCTTGAGAGGGTGCACCCCAGAATCCTCCTTCTCTAGGGTATCAAGTCTCTATAGGATTAGGCACATTCTTTCTCACTGAGTCCAGATAAGGCAATCCTCTGCTACATATGTGCCAGAGGCCTTAGACCAACCCATGTATACTCTTTGATTGGTGGTTTAGTATCTGGGAGCTCTCAGGGGTTCAGATTAGTTGACACTGTTGGTCTTCCTGTGGGGTTGCCATCCCATTCAATTCCTTCAATTCTTCCCCTAACTCTTCCACAGGTCAGGTACCTCAGTCCAATGGTTGACTGTAAGTATATGTATCTGTTTCAGTCAGCTGCAAGTAGAACCTCTCAGAGGATAGCCATGCTAGGCTCCTGTCTGCAAATACAACATAGCATCAGTAATAATTGTCAGGGTTTGATGCTTGCCCACAGGATGAATTCCAAGTTGGGCTGATTACCTGTTGGTCATTCCTTCAGTCTCTGCTCCATTTGTGTCCCTGTATTTCTTTTAGACAGGAACAATTTTGGGTAGAAAAATTTGAAGGTGGGTTGGTATTCCTATCCATCCACTGGGGCTTCTGTCTAATGACTGGTGGTGGTCTTTTTGTGTTCCATCTCCCCACTATTTGGCATTTCTGATGAGGTCACCTCATTGAGTCCTTGGAGCCTCCCAAGTCTGGAGGACACTTTCTAGAGTATCCCTCTACCACTGCCCCTGAAAGCTGTAGATGTCCATTCATTCTCCTGACCCTCTGGGCTTCTCTCCTGTCTTCCCACATGCCTGATCCTGTCCTCTTTTTTACCTCCTCCTTCTTTCTCCTACCTAGGTCCCTACCTCTTCCTCCCATGATTATTTTGTTCCCCCTTCTAAGTGAGATATAAGCATCCTCACTTGGTCTTTCTTTCTTGTTTAACTTCTTAGTGTCTGGGATTGTATTATGGGTATTCTGTACTTTTTGGCGTATATCTACTTATCAGTGAGTACATATCATGCATACCCTTTTGGTTCTGGGTTATCTCACTCAGGATGATATTTTCTAGTGCCATCCATTTACTTGCAAAATTCATGATGTTCTCATTTTAAATAGTTGAATAGTACTCAATTGTATAAATAAACCACATTTTCTGTACCCATTCTTCAGTTGAGGGACATCTGGGTAGCTTCCAGTTTCTGACTATTACAAATATGGATGTTATGAACATGTACTTGTGGAATAGTGGAGCATATTTTGGGTATATGCCAGGAGCAGTATATCTGGGTATTCCAGTAGAACTATTTCGATTTTTCTGAGGAAGCACCAGTTTGATTTCTGGAGTCACTGTACAAGGTTGCAATTCCCCCAGTAATTGAGGATTAGCAGAATGAAATTAGCCATTTTACCAAAGGCATCTACAGATTCAATGCAATTCACATCAAAATTCCAACTCAATTCTTCATAGAGTTAGAAAGAGCAATTCTCAAATTCATATGGAAAAACAAAAAACCCAGTATAGCCAAAATAATTCTGAACAATAAAAGAACTTCTGGGGGAATCACCATCCCTGACCTTAAGCTATATTACAGAGCAATAGCGGTAGAAATGGCATGGTATTGTTACAGAGACATACAGGTTGATCAACCAAATAGAATCAAAGAGTCAGAAATAAATCCAAACACCTATGAACATTTAACCTTTGACAAAGAGATCAAAATCATTTAGTGGAATAAAAGAAAGCATATTCAATAAATCTTGCTTGTTTATCTGGTAGTCTGCATGTAGAAGAATGAAAATTGGTCCATATACATCACCCTGTAGAAAGTCTCAAGTCCAAGGAGATCAAGTACCTTAACATAAAACTATATATACTAAATCTAATAGAAGAGAAAGTGTGAAATAGCCCCAATCACATTGGCACAGGGAAAAATTTCCTGAACAGAATACCAATGGCTCAGGCACTAAAATCAACAATTGATAAATGGGATCTCTTGAAACTGCAAAGCTTCTGTAAGGCAAAGGACACCATCAGTAGGACAGAACAGCAACCTACAGATTGGGAAAAATTTTTTCCTGAACCTACATCCTATAGAGGGCTAATACCCAAAATAAATAAAGAACTCAGGATGTTGGACTCCAAAAACCAAATGACCTATTTTTAAAAATGGTGCGTGCCTTTAATCTCAGCACTTGGGAGGCAGAGGCAGGTGGATCTCTGAGTTCGAGGCCAACCTGGTCTACAAGTGAGTTCCAGGACAACTAGGCCTACACAGAGAAACCCAGTTTCAAAACAACCAAAAAAAAAAAATGGGGTACAGAGCTAAACAGAAAGTTTTCATGTATGATCTACAAGGGAGCCCATGGTTTCCTAGAGTGAACATTAGCAGAATCATGTATCAATTTGTCATTAGTACCATGACTAAAGGGGCAAACACTGTACATGTCTACTCCTGTGATGAAATTTTAGCAGCACTTGGCATAATTGGGAGGTTTGATAAAATTGAGGATGGGCTGGAGAAGAGCAATAGTATGCATGATGCAAGGAAGGAGATAAGCATGTACAGCAAAATTGTTTGAGGTGGGGTTGTATTTGCAGAATAAATTTGACCTGGTGGTTTGTTCTTAAAGGGCTTGTGGGAGCAGTGGCCAGGGTATGGACCATACAGAAAGTAGTATATCATGTGACTAAGGTGTGACCATTCAGGCAGAAACTATTGGAGAATTCCCAGATGATATGGAGTGTCATGCTTGATGGATAAGATCTGGTTTAGTAATATGTAGATGCTTTGAGAACTGCTAACAACCTACATCAGATATAACAGGCAGTGTGAGAAACACATCAGGGATTTAGGTGTTAGCAAGCAACTTCAGAGGCGCCTGGTTGCTGCTGTGTGTCATAAGAAATTTCTCTAAGGATGATGAAAGAGCCCAGTAGGAAATTGTGGATATAAAGGAAGAAATAAAGTGGGAAAGGGATATGTGGATACAATCTTTAGCATTTGCCCTTAACTTGCCAGGTAAATTGTATAAAAGAGTTATAGAATAGACATGTTGGCCTGTCATATTTTTCTTAATTCTAGGGGTTCAAAAAGAGAAAACCTCCCATATCATACCATTAATCAGAGCCCTTCCCAAGACCCCCAAGTCTGGAAACTTCTTTGGAGGGTAAGAGAGATAAGAGAGAGCATTTAACCTAAAAGTGACTGCATATGTCTTGTCCAACCTTAGTAAAGAGAAAGCCTATGATCCAGCATGCTGATGGAGGTCTCAATACTATTCTGATTCAGACAACCATGGTAATAGGAGAATATTCAAATTTGTAATTATGAGCTAGTATAGGAAATCATGGCAACTAGAGAATGTTGAAAATCAGAACTGTGGGAACTAGGGAAGACTTTCAAACAAGTAATGAAGGGGTTTCTTGCTACCTGGCTTGGGGGTTTATGAGACATGGCAGCAGATAAGCCTTCTGCTGCAGAAGCAAAAAAAAAGCAGCAATACAACCACCCTTCTTTGAGACAAAGACTTCATAATATAAGGCAGAACAAAATGACTCAGTCACTGATGATTGGCTCAAGTAAACTTTGCTATCTCCAGCTGATGTTCCTCCTAATATTAAGGAATGGAAAACAGTACAAGAGGGACAAGCCCTCCTTGAAGAACTTAAAATGTGGGAAGCAATATTTGATGCTCAGTTCTCAGGCCCAGACTGGGTTGTGATAACAGGAGAACTAAGAAAGAAACTGATTAACAAGGACAAGACTTATCTGGAGCATTGGTGGCAGAGCCCCATGGCATGACAAGACCTGTATGAATTAGGAAAGTATTTGACCAATCTAGACCAGCATATAAGTTGTATGAGCCATGAGCTAGGCCAAGAGTGAATGAGGGAGAATGGGGTAATACAAAACGGCCTTTCTGTGTCAACCAAACATGTAGATATGGGTGGACTTACGCTGCTCACAAGTCTCTAGGGACAAAACTAATGGAACATTTAATGCTTTGTTGGTTAGCCTGAGGGGAGCCTTAAGCCCAAGCCTGCAAATTACCACCAGAATAAGAGGAACAAGAGGAATAGATGATTTATACTGCCCAGACCTGCTGTGGAGGAAGGTCTCACCAGTCCATCGTTTGATAGAGTAGCCAAGGTTGTCCACAAGTGAGGGCCATATGGGGGAAAGGGGACTTGCATGATGATCCCTTACCACTATGCAGAACACATGGGTCCCAGTGCATACATTGATACCTGGTAGCCACAAAAGTCATTGGGACTATGGGTGATAATGGATGGGTATGGGGAAACACAGATGACTCAGACTGAACTAATTCTGTGGGTGGGTACACACACACACACACACACACACACACACACACACACACACACACATTCACACACACACTCACACACACACACTCACACACATACACAGAGAGAGACAGAGACAGAGACAGAGACAGAGAGAAACAGGAATATAATGCATATCATACTTCTACAAGAGAATATTCTGATGTCATATGTCCCACTATGACACACCCTGATGACTACATTTGGAGAACAACTGAGGGGGTGAAAGGTAAAAGCAACTATTACATGCATGGTAATTTGATAGCCTATAGTTACCCTCACAAAGAGCAGTGAGTATCAAATAACATAGGCTCCCTTGTGATCAAGATGGAATTACTAAAACCATTCAAGAGCTCTAAAAAGTAGAGATCATTCACCCAGCCCACAACTCTTTCAACAGTTGGGTGTCACAAATTGGAAACTTGATGGCACCTGTAGAATAAGAGTTCATTACAGGAAGCTGAATAAGATAGTGTCTTCATGAAGTCATTCTTTTTAATAGCTGCGTAGTATTCCATTGGGTAAATGTACCACATTTTCTGTATCCATTTCTCTGTGGAGGGACATCTGGGTTGTTTCCAGCTTCTGGCTATTATAAATATGGCTGCTATGAACATAGTGGAACATGTGTCTTTATTACATGTTGGAGCATCTTCTGGGTATATGCCCAGGAGTGGAATAGCTGGGTCCTCAGGTAGTATTATGTTCATTTTTCTGAGGGTCTGCCAAACTGATTTCCAGAGAGGTTGTATCATCTTGCATTCCCACCAACAATGGAGGACTGTTCCTCTTTCTCCACATCCTCGCCAACATCTGCTATCACCTGAGTTTTTATCTTAGCCATTCTGACTGGTGTGAGGTGAAACCTCAGGGTTGTTTTGATTTGCATTTCCCTGATGACTAAGGATGCTGAACATTTCTTTAGGTGCTTCTCAGCCATTCGAATTTCCTCAGTTGAGAATTCTCTGTTTAGCTTACTGCCCCATTTTTTAATAGGGTTATTTGGATCTCTGGCATCTAGCTTCTTGAGTTCTTTGTATACTTTGGATATTAGCCTTCTATCAGATGTAGGATTGGTAAAAATCTTTTCCCAATCTGTAGGTTGCCGTTTTGCACTATTCACAATGTCCTTTGCCTTACAGAAGCTTTGTAATTTCATGAGGTCACATTTGTCGATTCTTGATCTTAGAGAATAAGTCATTGGTGTTCTGTCTTTTCCACTGTGCCCATGTGTTCCAGACATTTCCCCACATTTTCTTCTGTTAGATTCAGTGTATCTGGTTTTATGTGAAGGTCCTTGATCCACTTGGACTTGAGCTTTGTACAGGGAGATAAGAATGGATCAATTCGCAATCTTCTACATGTAGACCGCCAGTTGATCCAGCAACATTTGTTGAAGATGCTGGTTTTTTTCCACTGTATGGTGGATCTTGAAAATATCATCCTGAGCGAGGTAACACAGTCACAAAAGAATGAACATGGTATGTACTCACTGTTAAGAGGTTATTAGCCCAAAAGTTTGAAATACCCAAGAGTCACTTTGCAGCAACAGTAGTTCTGAGTGTGATGTCCCAAATGGAGGGCTTGGAGAAAGGACTGAAGGAGCTGAGGGAGTGTGCAGCCCAAGGGAGGTAGCAACAGTAGCAACTGGCCTGACTCCCCGATACTTCTGGAGACTGATCCACCAACTAAAGAATACACATGGAGGGATCCATGGTGCTGGCCACAAATGCGGCAGAGGAGGGTCTTGTTATCCGTCAGGGGGAGGAGAGGCCCTTGGGCCTGAAGGTGTTAGATCCCCCAGTGTAGGAGAATGACAAGGAGGAGGGATGAGAGTGGAGGAGTGGGTAGGAGGGTGGGTTGGAGAGTATCCACATATTGGCAGGGGGAAGGCGGAGGGAATGGGGAGGTTCCAAAGGGGAGATCTGAAACATTTGAAATGTAAATAAAATATGATAATAAAAAAAAGATAGTATCTTCAATTTATCCATCTTTGCTCAAAATTGCTCTTCTAACTGAACAGTTGATGCAGGTAGTGAGGTTTCATAGGTTCATGTACCTATGGAGTTTGATAAACAATGGTTTTCAGGATCCCTTTAACTACTGAGTTCCAAGACCACATTGCACTCACATGAAACAAAATGGCAATGGACCTTCAGAGTACTTCAACAAGGTTATCTACATAGATTCACCATTTGTTGTAGGATAGTGGCCTAGGATCCTGCCTTATCACCCTGTGTAAAAGTGAACTCTATAAGGAGCTTTCATTATACAAATGATATAATGCTAGTGTCTTAGTGTTTTGAAGGCTTGGCAGCCCATTTGGACGACTTACAAATACATCTGATAGGACATGAATGAGAAATCAATCCACATAGGTACAAGGACTCAGGACAAAAGTATCAAGTTTTGGGAAGTGCTGTAGTTGGGTAGGATATACATGACAACAATATTGAAAAAAATTTGCAACAACCTGTACCTTTGAGTACAAAAGAGCTTCAGGTATTCTTGAGTCTTCTAGGATATTGGTTAGTTTTTATACACCCCCATATGCAGATCATCCAACCTCAGTATAATCTGATTAATAGAGTTGATGTGTGGGATTGAGATGAGAAAACTTAAGAAGCTTTTTAGCAATTTAAGATACTTGCAGAACATGTTAAGCATCTGTACACCCATATCCACCAATGCCCCTTCCTAGTAGAAGTCACTAACAGCCCAGAGGGCTATGTTTGTGACCTCTGACAACAATGATCCAGAAAAAATGTCCCAAAAGGTTTTTTGTCTTGGTCATGGAAAGGTGAAAAAGCTCAGAATACAGTCTTAGAACAGCAATTGTTGATGTTATATATGGCACTGCAACAGAACAAATCCATTGTTATCTCTGTCTCAGTTATCATGAAAATGTCATATTCCATGAAGAAGTGGAACAAAGGCCTTTGTGGCTTCTGGAAAAAATACACTACAAAGGTGATATGTGTATTTACATCAGCTAGATGTGGTATCAAAAACCCCAATCACTAATGCCGTGCAAGCAGTTCTAAGCCAGTATTGTTTCAAGCCACAAAGCCTCCCCACTTGCCTCCTATTACTGACCCTCCTATCAAGTTCTAGAAGGAACACACCTAATTCTTGCTGATATCTGGTACATGAATAATACCAGAAAGGACTTCAAGTAGGAATGAGTTGTGGTAGAGACATAAATGAACACAGACACTATATGTCTAGAAAATAGCCAGTGGGCTTAACTATGAGCTGTATTGCTTGTAGTTAACACAAGACCAATAATCCATGATCAACAGTACAGACGATTGTGTGGTATTCAAATGTTTGGCCATGTGGATGGCCCAGCAGAACAGAGGAAATTGGCAAGTAGTGGGAAGACCACTGTGGGAACAATAGAAATGGGAAGAAATATACAGAAAACTACAACAGGAGCCTGAGCTAAACATGTTTTTCAAGTGTCAGTCTCCCACTCTCTGTGTCCCTTCAGGAATCAGGAAAGTTATGGCATTACCAAGGTGAGGAACATCTACCTCCAGGTAATCCTAGAAGCAGATTACCAGGTTCATATATAGCCTAGGGACCATCATGGATGGAAAATAGACAAAGCTGCTGGCATTCCAGTAAAGTACTCTATTCATGCACCATTCTATCTAATCCCACTAGGTTTATTCCAATTAGTAGAATTGTTAGATGGATACTGTGGTGGTTTGAAGGAAAATGGCTCCCATACACTCATAGGGAGTGGAATTATTGAGAGAGTGGCCTTGTTGGAGTAGGTATGGCCTTGTTGAAGGAAATATATCACTGGTGGATAGACTTTGGCATTTCAGTAATATGTATGGGTGCCTACATACAACTGATAGTGACAGAAGTATTCATTTCAAGAGCATTGATATGTAAACCTAGGCTGAGGACACTCACATATAAAGGGACATCTTCCCTACAACCTTACTGTGGCAGGGTTAATTGAGAGAAAGAATGTTAAATGTTAAATCAATACCACATAGGTAGAAGAAAGCCCTCCAAAAAGCTATATGATTGCTAAATGAGAGTCCCAGTGCCAGGGCTGGGATGGTGTCATGGGTTCTATGAATATCAGCCTTTATTGTGGGAGCCTCTGCATCCTCCATTGCTACTAATAATGGATACATGTCAGAACTAGACAGTGAAAACACTACATGTTGTGAACATTAATGAACAAGAAAATATACCCCCATCCATCTCATGTTGATTGATATTCATAGTACCTGAAGGTGGTTCACAGGCTGCTGGAGAACTATTGCCAAAAATCCAGTTTAATGATGTCACCAGAATGCTGAACTATAGACATGCTAACCAAGATATCCATGCTTGTACAATAGAGGTTCAACTCAAGGATACATGAACTGCTTTTCTATTGGATTTAAGGTCCATTAAAGGGGTGGAGGAGGCCTATATGGTATTTTTTGGCCATAACAACCTTTTAGTGGCAGGAGAAATTATAGGCTCCAATGGAGAATCCACGGCAGATGTTTGGTGAAAGAATGTGAAGCAACAACCAAGGATCCTTCTAAGAATTTGTGTTTACTGCTATAGTTTGTTTCTTCAAACAGGGTCCTGAGAATATTTTTCTCTTTCCTGTTTTCTCCCCTTTTGAGTTTTTGCCATAAAAGAGACACCCCCAAAGCACAATAACTGCCACATTCTGGAAATGAAGGAACAAATAAAACAGCATGATGATGTGGTCCCTCAGTAGAATGGCAGAAATGTAGCCACTCTTCTAGATCACCTTCTCTGAGATTAGGGGAACATTTTGGAAAAGAAGGGCAGAAAGAATCTAAGAATGAAAAGTGGTAGTGAGTGTCATGGCTATCCTCTGAAACATGAGACTCACTTCTTGAGGCATTAATCTGTGTTATATTGTAAAAGGTCATCTTAGCTGCTCTGCATTAACTGTTATATCCTATTCTGCCTTAATTGCCCATAACCTTAGGAATGTACTACAGTATATACTTTGGGGAAGATTAGGAAAAAGAACTCCATCTATATAAATATAGCCTGTTTGGGAATGAGCACCCACAACCCTGTAAGTAACCCCTTTTTATGCTCTGTAAGGAAGCACAATAAACTTAATGATTTACCAGAGCAAACTTTGGCAGAAATGTGTCTTGGTTTGTCACTGGGACCTTATTAGACAAGGCATGTCTCCCCTAGGGAAGGAATTTCAGCAATATTGTATCACACTTATAATTTTATTTTCTATATATTCTGGCACATGATACCTTCTAAAACTCTTTTGGCTAGGTAATTACTCCCAAAGCACTTTATATGCTCTGATGACATGTAATGATAAAAATTTCAATTGTGGTTCACAGGAGTGTGGACAAGCCTGTGAGCAGAGGTAAGACCAGCACCTCTGCTCAGAGGGACACACCATGAACCTTCAGGACACAGGGACTAAGAACTGGCCTTCAGGTTTCCCTCTACAGCTGATTGTGTACCACAGGGCTCCATACACAAATAGTGCCTGGAGAGATCTAGACTCCCAGGAGTGGGGACAAGCCTATGAGCAGAGTTAAAACCAACACTTCTGCTCAGAGGGACCATCCATGAACCTTCAGGACAAAGGAACTGAGGAGCAGCCTAGAACAGGAGACTTCTGGTTTCTGTCTGCTGCAAGAGAGTTGTGCCACAGGGCTCCATGCTCAAATAGTGCCAGGAAAGAGCTGGTCTCCCAGGAGTGCCAACACACAGTCAAGTCTACCACTTCTGTTCAAATTCCTTGCTCAAGAGGGACCCTCGCAAAGCCAACAGGATACAGGAACCAAGGAACAGCTGGGTCAGGATCCTCCTGGTTTCTCTCTGCACCCCAGAGCTGACCTTGTACTCCAGCTCCCCAAACCCAAATTCCTCTCAGAGAGAGCTGGTCTAGAAGGAGTACTAAAACAGAAGTCTGCAGGACATACAAGCCACAGTCAGAGAGAGCAAGGCCAGCAAACACCAGAAATAACCAGATGGCAAAAGGCAAGGACAAGAACATAAGCAATAGCAAACAAAGCTACTTAGCATCATCAGAACCCAGTTCTCCCACCACAGAAAGCCCTGGATACTGCAACACACCAGAAAAGCAAGACTCAGATTTAAAATCACATCTCATGAAGATGATAGAAGACTTTAAGAAGGATATAAATAACTCCCTTAAAGAAATACAAGAGATCACAGGTAAACAGGTAGAAACCCTTGAAGAGGAAACACAAAAAATCTCTTAAAGAATTACAGGAAAACAATCAAACAGATGAAGGAAATGAACAAAACCACCCAGGATATAAAAGTGGAAATAGAAACAATAAAGAAATCACAAAGAGAGACAACACAGGAGTTAGAAAACCTAGGAAAGAGATCAGGAGTCATAGATGCAAGTATCACCAACAGAATACAAGAGATAGAAGAGAGAATCTCAGATGCAGAAGATACCATAGAAAACATTGCACAATGGTCAAAGAAAATGCAAAATGCAAAATGCAAAATGCTCCTAACCCCAAACATCTAGGAAATCCAGGACACAATGGGAAGACCAAACCTAAGGATAATAGGTATAGAAGAGAGTGAAGATTTCCAAACTAAAGGGCCAGTAAATATCTTCAACAAAATTATATAAGAAAATTTCACTAACCTAATGAAGGAGATGAAAATAAACATTCAGAAAGCCTACAGAACTCCAAATAAATTGGACCAAAAAAGAAATTCTTCCCATCACATAATAGTCAAAACAAGGAAAGGATATTAAAAGCAGTACGGGAAGAAGGTCAAATATCATATAAAGGCAGACCTATCAGAATTATACCAGACTTCTCACCAGAGAATATGTAAGCAATCAGATTCTGGGTAGATCTCATACAGACCCTAAGAAAACATAAATGCCAGCCCAGACATCTATACCCAGAAAAACTCTCAATTACCATAAACGATGAAACCAAAATATTCCATGACAAAACAAAATTTACACAATGTCATTGCACAAATTCAGTACTACAATGGATATTAGATGGAAAATGCCAACACAAGGAGGGAAACTATACCCTAGAAAAAGCAAGAAAGTAACTTCTTTTGACAAACCCAAAAGAAGAGAGCCACATAAACGTAAAAATAACAGCAAAAATAACAGGAAGCAACAATCACTGTTCCTTAATATCTCTTAACATCAATGGCTTCAATTCCCCAATAAAAGGACATGGGCTAACAGACTGGATACATAAACAGGACCAAGCATTTTGCTGTATACGGGAAACATACCTCAGTGTCAAAGACAAACACTTCCTCAGAGTAAGGGTTGGAAAATAATTTTCCAAGTAAATGGTCCCAAGAAACAAGCTGGAATAGCCATGGTAACATCGGATAAAAAATCAACATTCAACCAAAAATCATCAAAAAAGATAAGGAAGGAAACTTCATACTCATCAATGGAAAATTCAACCAAGAAAAACTTTAAATTCTGCATATCTATGCTCCAAAGGCTGGTGCAACAATATTCATAAAAGAAACTTTATTAAAGGTCAAAGCCCACATTGCACCTAACAAAATAATAGTGGGATACTTCAACACCACACTCTCATCAATGGACAGATCATGGAAACACAAACTAAACAGAGACCCAGTGAAATTGACAGAAATTATGGACCAAATGAATTTAACAGATATCTAGAGAACATTTCATTCTAAACCAAAAGAATGTATCATCTACTTTGTACCTTATAGTACCTTCTCTAAAACTGACCACATAATCAGTCAGAAAACAGGCCTCAACAGATAGAAGAATAATGAAATAATCACATGCATCCTATAAGATCACAACGGACTAAGGCCTGTCTTCAATAAGAACAAAACCAACAGAAAGCCCACATACAAATTGAAGCTGAACAATGCTCTATTCAATGATAACTTGGTCAAAGAAGAAATAAAGAAATAAATTTAATGATAATGAAAGTACAACATACTCAAAATTATGGGACACAATGAGTACAGTGCTAAGAGGAAAACTCATAGCTCTTAGTGCCTCCAAAAAGGAACTGGAAAAAGCATATACAAGCAGCTTAACAACACACCTGGAAGTTCTAAAACAAAGGAAGTTAATACACCCAAGAGGAGTAGAAGGCAGGAAATAATCAAATTAAGGGCTAAAATCAACCAAGTAGAAACTAAAAGAACTATACAAAGAATCAACAAAATGAGGAGCTGGTTCTTTGAGAAAATCAACAAGATAGATAAACCCTTAGGCAGACTAACCAGAAGGCGCAGAGACAGTATCAAAATTAACAAAATCAGAAATGAAAAGAGAGATGTAACAACAGAAACTGAGGAAATTCAAATAACCATCTGATCCTACTACAAAAGCCTATATTCAACAAAATTGGAAAATCTGGATGAAATGGACAATTTTCTAGACAGATACCAAATATCAAAAGTAAGTCAGGATCAGATAAACCATCTAAAAACTTCCATAACCCCTAAAGAAATAGAAGCTGTCAATAAAAGTCTCCCAACCAAAAAAGCCCAGGACCAGATAGGTTCAGTGCAGAATTCTATCAGACCTTCAAAGTAGATCTAATATCAATACTCTTGAAACAATTCCACAAAATAGAAACAGAAGTAACACTACCCAATTTGTTCTATGAGGCCACAGTTACACAGATACCAAAAGCTTACAAAAACCCAACAAAGAAAGAGAACCTCAGACCAATTTCCCTTATGAATATCAATAAAATATACTCAATAACATTCTCTCAAACCAAATCCAAGAACACACCAGAACAATCTTTCACCATGATCAAGTAAGCTTCATCCCAGTGATACAGGGATGGTTCAATATACAGAATTCCATCAATGTAATCCACTACATTAACAAAACCAAAGAAACAAAGCCACATGACCATTTCATTAGATGCTGAAAAAGCATTTGACAAAATTCAACAATCCTTCATGATAAAATTCTTGAAAATATTAGGAACTCAAGGCCAGTACCTAAACATAGTAAAAGCAATATACAGCAAACCAGTAGCAAACATCAAACTAAATGGAGAGAAACTTGAAGCAACCCACTAAAATCTGAGACAAGGCTGCCCACTCTCTCCCTACCTATTCAATATAGTACTTGATGTTCTAGCTAGAGCAATTATAAAATAAAAGGAGGTCCGTGGGATACAAATTGGAAAGGAAGAAATTAAAATATCACTATTTGCAGAAGATATGATCGTATACTTAAATGAACCCAAAATGTCATTCAGAGAACTTCTACAGCTGATAAACAACTTCAAATAATTGGCTAGATATAAAATTAACTCAAAAAAATCAGTAGACTTCCACTACTCAAATGCTAAACAGGCTGAGAAAGAATTTAGGGAAATGACATCCTTCACAATAGTCACAAACAATATAAAGTATGTTTGTGTGACTGTAATCAAAACAAGTGAAAGGTCTGTATGACAAGAACTTCATGTCTCTGAAGAAAAAAATCAAAGAAGACCACAGAAGATGGAAAATTCTTTCATGCTCATGGATAGACAGGATTAATATAGTAAAAATGGGCATCTTTCAGAAAGCAATCTAAAGATTCAATGCAATTCCTATCAAAATTCCAACTCAATTCTTCATAGAGTTAGAAAGAGCAAATCTCAAATTCATTTGAAATAACAAAAATTTGGGATAGTGAAAACTATTCTTAACAGTAAAAGAACTTCTTGGGGAATCAGCATGCCTGAACTCAAGCTGTACTACAGAGCAGTAGTGATAAAAACTGCATGGTATTGGTACAGTGACAGGCAGGTAGATCAAGGGAATAGAATTGAAGACCCAGAAATGAAACCACACACCTATGGTCATTTGATCTTTGACAAAGGAACAAAAACTACTCAGTGGAGAAAAGACAGCATTTTCAAGAAAGGGTGTTGGTTCAACTGGGGGTCAACATGTAGAAGAATGGAAATTGATCCATTCCTATCTTCCTGTAAAAAGCTCAAGTCCAAGTGGATCACGGCCCTCCACATAAAATCAGATACACTGAATCTAGTAGAAGAGAAAGTGGGGAAAAGTCATGAACATATGGGCATAGGGAAAATGTTCCTGAACAGAACAACTATGGCTTATGGTCTAAGATCAAAAATTAACAAATGGGACCCTATAAGATTGCAAAGCTTCTATAAGCCAAAGGACACTGTCAATAGGAGAAAACAGCAACCAACAGATTGGGAAAAAGACCTTTACCAATCCTACATCCGATAGAGGGCTACTATTCAATATATACAACGAACTCAAGAAGTTAGTATCCAGAGAACTGAATAACCCTTTTTAAAAAATGTGGAACAGAGCTAAACAGAGAATTCTCAACTAAGTAAACTCGAAGGGCTGAGAAGCACCTAAAGAAATATTTAGCATCTTTAGTCATCAGGGAAATACAAATCAAAACAACCCTGAGATTCTACCTCATACCAGTCAGAATGGCTAAGATCAAAAACTCAGGTAACAGCAGATGCTGGGGAGGATGTGAAGAAAGAGGAGCACTCCTTCATTGCTGGTGGGATTGCAAGCTGATACAACTTTTCTGGAAATCAGTTTGGTGAACCCTCAGAAAAATTGGACATAGTACTGCCTGAAGACCCAGCTATACCACTCCTGGGCATATACCCAGAAGACACTCTAAAATGTAATAAAGACATATGCTCCACTATGTTCATAGCCATATTTATAATAGCCAGAAGCTAGAAACAACCCAGATGTACCTCAACAGATGAGTGGATACAGAAAATGTGGTACATTTACACAATGGAATACTACTCAGCTATTAAAATAATGACTTCATGAAATTTGCAGGCAAATGGATGGAACTTGAAAGTACCATTTTGAGTGAGGTAACTTAGTCACAAATGAACAAACATGTTAAGTACTCACTGATAAGTGCATATTAGCCCAAAAGTTCGGAATACCCAAGATTCAATTCACAGACCATATGAAGCCTAAGAAGAAGGAAGACCAAAATATGGATGCTTCAATGTTTTTTAGAAGGGTGAACAAAATACTCACAGGAAGAAATATGGAGACAAAGTGTGAACCACAGATTGAAGGAAAGGCTGCCCAGAGACTGCCCCACCTGGGGATATATCCCATATATAGCCACAAAATCCAGACATTATTGTGGATGCTGGGAAGTGCTTGCTGATGGAAGCATGATAAGCTGTCTGCTGAGAGACTCAGGCAGAGCCTGACAATTACAGAAATGGATGCTTGCAGCCAACCATTAGACTGAGCTTGGTATCCCTGGTGGAGGAGTTGGAGAAGGGACTGAAGGAGCTGAGGAGGTTTGCAGTCCCACAGAGAGAGCAATAGTGTCAACAGGCCAGATCGCCCCCTGCCCCAAGTTCCTGGAGACTGGACCACCAACCAAAGAATACACATGGAGAGACCCATGGTGTTGGCCACATATGTGACAGAGGAGGGCCTTGTTGAACACCAGTGGGAGAAGATGCCCTTGATCCTTAGTGTATTAGATGCCCCAGTTTAGGAGAGTGCTAGAAAGGGTAGAAAGGAGTGGGTAGGTGGGTGTGGGAGCACCTTCATAGAGGCAGAGGATAGGGGGATGGGATAGGCGGTTTCTGAAGGGGAGACCTGGAAACAGGTAAACATTTGAAATGCAAATAAATATTAAAAAAATAAAAGAGAAAAGAGAAAAGGAAGAGGAAAAAATATTTCAATTTTGACAATTTAAAATTTTGGCCTATTTTCACCTATTTTGGAAATGTTAATATATCAGGATAATTTCACTATTATATTCTTGAAAAAATAAAGGTAATGTAAATAAACCATATCTAAAAGTACTATAGAAAGCAAATGCAGTTATTTGATGTATATTAGTTGGAAAATGTCCTGAAGCCAATTTTATATTTTTAGAAATTCCATGGCACTTGACAATCCACAAATTATATATGATGTATTTTTAAAGAAATAATAGTAGAAATAATCTTTGAAAGCATTATCAAAGAATTACATATAAGGATCAATAAGAAATCTGTATATTCTGAAAATACTCATTTTAAAATATATTTCTTAAGATTTTTCAAGTGTATATATAATTTATATATTAAAGAAAACTGTAGCAAATAATGTTACTCATAAAATGTGCTTTTCAAATCTAATAGTTTTAAAAGTATTATGATGTTATAAGATTTTATATTTAGGATATATGAATTAAAATATATTAAATCCAAGGTAAAAATATGGCTTCAATCATTATTCATACCAGATTTAGCCTAAGGTAAAATATAGAACATGTGAAGCTTGCCTGTAGTCTTTCTATATCCTACCAGATAAGCAGTTGACTAACTGGGATGTGAAGTAAACTAAGAAGAAAATATATCCTTTACTTCCTAATTATGTTCATTTTATTATGTAAATTTTCCTTTATAGTTGATTAGTAAATACCAATAAGTTTTGTTTGCCTAGCTTACCCAAACTTACCTCAATAAAAAGAAAATGATTTGTGGTACTTATGTAGTTTTATACATTCTGCTATGTCTAATTAGTAATTTTATATAAATTCCTTAAAGGTAGGAATTTTCTGTCTTTTCAATTAGTTTCCCAGAAAATAATTTATATTAGAGTAGATTTATAATAAGTATCATAATTTTTAATTCTAAATCATTTAATTACAATGTATTTTAATTACTCCATGCCATGATAATAAAGAATTTTCTTTTTGTCTTGGAGTTTTAGTAAACATTATTGAAAAGTGGAAATGCAAATAAATATCTAAATATACAAAGAATGGGGTATTGTCCCTGACAGAATAATGTTAATGTTTCATAAAGGTATTATGTTTATTGATTCTTAAATTATTACTAACAGTTAATAATATGAAAAAAATATTACTATAGATTTCAGATACAGACTTGAAGAAGGTATCTTGAGCTAAAACACACAGAAGCAACAAATTTTGTTGGTTTTTTCCAGAAGATACACAAATATGAAAAATTCCAGAAGAACACAAAACAAAGGATAAACTTTATTTGTACAAAATATGAATAAAAATTCAATACCAAAAATTGTTGAAGAATGCTGTCCTGCAGGAAATTCTTTTGAATTGAGATAGACCATTCTTGAGAGATACTCCTGAAACACAGGGAGTAAGCAATAGGAACCTCCTGAAACTTATTAGCTTCAAAATGTCCTTACTGATGTTTATATAAGCAGTAATGTCTTCTAGAGAGAGTTGATTGACTGTCCAACTCATAAGTAATTTTTAGTTGAAGTTTTGTGATTCAGCACCCTTGCTGGGATGGATTTTTTGGTGATATGTCCTATTAGAGTTACCCATGTACCTATAAGTAACATCTTTCTCATATTCATAAAAAGAAATTCCAAAAACCAAACTGGTTCACCAAGGCAATTTGAATGGAGTTATTACTTCTGTCATTGCGTCCTTAGCTGGACTGAGTAAATATTTGTTCATATTCATGCAGAAAAAGACACACAATACAAATGGCTAGTTTTGTTTGCTCTCCTGTTTCCTAACTTATTGTGCTTATTTAGATTTATGTTAACAATTTTAAAAGGGCATACATTCATTATTGAGAAATTTTGTGGAGCTATGGAAATGGTTGAGCTGTCAAATCATGATAATGTAAGTCTGCTTCCCTAGCATCCATGTGAAAAGATTGTCATCGTAACCTCAGCTCTGGGGATGTGGTGTACAGAGACAAACAGATTCTTTGAGTTCACTGTTTGACACTTTTAATTGAATTGGTGAGATCTATTGAGAGAGAACCTGCTTCAAAAATTAAAATAATGAGCAATTGATAACGATATCAGTATCAAATTCTGGCCTAAATACACATGCGCACACACACACACACACACACATACACACACACATTACAAGCTTTATTACACACACAAAAAGAGTCTGGTATGCGTCTAAAATACAATGATCATTACAACACTAACCAATTTCATAATGTGTAATTTTTCTATCTAGTGGTGTGTGTGTGTGTGTGTGTGTGTGTGTGTGTGTGTAGTGAAAGCATGTGTGGGCATGCATGTATGTGTGAAAATAGTTGAAAGAAAAATTTTATAATTGTTGAGGTTGTTCAAGGACCATCATTACCTCCCTTGAGAATTATCACTCTGATCTAGGTTTAAAAAGTTAATCCTGCAAACTTTTAAGTTATAGGACTTACCTCTGATCTCCACATATAATGGCTGTTCCTCCCACACTTAAGACATATAAATAAAGGAGATGAATCCTTTATTGTAATGATTAAAGAGGACCAGGAAATTATTAAAAAGTGATTAAAGAAAACTTTGGAATTAAAGGAATTTATAGATGTTGTCTTTTTCACTTATAAAGTTTATTCTATGTTATACATTTCTTTTTCAGTATCTGCAATAATGTGTGAATTTAACTACTAATATTACTCATGCTTAAACTCCTACTTAGTGATTATTATGAAGATATCTATTTACATGCAACTAAACATTTAACTTGGTAGAATTTAAGTATAGCAGGTCATCCTCCATATTGTGTGTGGACCTCATTCATTTAGACAGTGGCCTTAAGAAAAATCATTGAGGTCTTCTGAGAAGAAGCTGTGTCTTAATATAAATTTTAGAGGAAATCCTTTCTGGAATTGGACAATGTTAGCTGGATAACACGCTCAGAAGGTCTAAGTCTTGAGTAGTTCCATATACATACTCACGAATGTATTAATTTCCTATTCTGAGTGTATGGAAAATTTTGACTAATACAAATACAAATTTTGGTACTGAGATTGATTCTAGAGGAAGTGAAACCACAAGCTCTTCCACTGTCTAACTTCCTGAGTAGCTGCGTCTATAAGCAAGTGCTGCTGCAGCTGCAAGGAAGTTGATCTTAAAAATAACTTCTTTGATCTTGGACTGGGGTTTCAGAAATTGATTCTCTATGGTTGCTGCTTAAGTTACACATTAAAGTGGGCCATGTTACTGTTGAATTAGAAAGCATAATTATAATGGGTAATTACATATTAAGGAGGTAGGAGTCAAGTGGTGACAAATGTAGAAGCAACATGGTACAATGGACAGTATAGTCTAAATGGCCATCAGCATAGAATAAAAGGAGAGAAGTATAGTAATGACTAGTTGAATATGGTATCCTTAACACTGAAACAGATGTGACAGTTAATTTCTTACTTGACACTTATATAATGAGTGTCAAAATCAAATGAGTAAAGGTTATAATTTGGGTAGAAATAGAATGCCACAGTTTTTCAAGTTTACAGACTTAAGCCACTTTAGAGCCTCAAAATCTCTTGAATGAAAAAGAAGAGTCCACTAACAGACAGACACTGCTACAATGCCAGCAGTTAACTTTTTCTGACACTGACTAAAGGATTACACATGGCTTTTTTGTGTATGATTGTGTGTGATAGATTGATGGAAAGCAGATCATTAGAATTTTCAGTAATGACCAAATGATGATTCTAAATTGAAATTAATGTCAGGAGAACAAAGATGTTATTGTGATCTGTCAGTCAGAGCAGGGAGTTGTATAGATTAGGCAAAACATGGAAATTGAGTTCTGATATATTATATAGTACATACAATGGAAAACTAAATCTGTCTTGTTACTGACACAGTGCTGATACAACAGAGTTGGCATACAAATATTGTTTTATTTGGAGAATATACATGAGTTACTATGAGGCCTTCAGGTACCAGGTGGACAAACGTAGATAAGTAAGTTAAGATCAATTTTAAGACATCTGAACTGATCTTAGAAGTAACTGATATTTGTTCAAATATATTTAAGGTTTGAGAGTGCTTTATACTTTATATTATACTTTGAGAGTGCCTTGTGGTTTTTGTTTGTTTGTTTTTGTTTCCTTTTATTGAAAATGGATTTTTTTCTCTTGATACTGTTTCTTCTTTCTTTATCCCCCTCCCAGTTTCCTCTCACCTTACCTCCCATCCAGATCCAGTCCTTTCCATCTCTCATTAGAAAACAAGAGGAGTATAAGGGATAATAATGAAATTAAAAATGGCAAAATAAAATATATTGCAAAACAAAAACTAATTTACCATAATTGGATAAAACAAAGAAACAGAAGAAAAAGCTCTAGAGAAAGCAGAAGAATCAGACATCCCACACTTGGGAAACCTATAAAAACATTAAATTGGAAGCCATAATGTACATAGAGATGGCATGGTACAGAACCTTGCAGGTCATGTGCAGGCTACTTCAGTTTTTATGAATTTCTATATAAAATTGGCATACATTGTTTTAGAGGTCCTTGTTGTTTTGGTGTCCTGAGTCCCCTCTGGCTCTTAAACACTTTTGGCATATTGTTCTAAGGTGTTTTCTAAGCTCTGAGGAGAGGCATTCAATGGAGATATGCCATTTAGGGCTGAGTGTTCTAAAGTTGCCCACACTCTATACAATGTCTGTCTGTGAATCTCTGTATTTGTACCAATCTGATGCAAGATGAAGATTCTCTGATGATGGATGCACAAGATTCTGATCCATGAGTATAGTGAAATATCATTAGGAGTCATCTTACTACTGCTGCTTTTAGACTAGTATTATTTGGTTTTACTCCAGGTCCCTGGGCTATTTAATCTCAGGTTCTTGGTCACCCAATTTGTGTTAGGTATGTGCTACAAGTTGTGGAGTGGGCCTTCAGTTAGATAATGGTTGGTTATTCCCACCAGCTTTATGCCACCAATGCACCAGCATAAATTGCAGGCAGGACAAAGTTTTAGATCAAAGGGTTTGTGGCTGGGTTGGTGTTTACACTCCTTTTTTGGTAGCCTGTATAACACATTCCTGTACCAAACACACTAGAACATAAGGGTAATGGATATATGAAAGGCCCCAGTTTGACTTTTTTATGTTCAGTTATTTATGTAGGTATTGTCCTCAACAATAGGACCTTGTTTGTTTGTTTTTGATGAGATTATTTTGAACATGCAGAACATGTTTGGGAGACAGAAACAACTTTTTTCCAGCTATTCTGGCCATTTTAGATGAAGCCATCAATAGAAAACAACTTACATTTTCTGAATAAGAACTAATTCTTTTATATTAGATCATCGTCAAACTGGGATATTAGCTCTTCCTGAGTCTCAAGCCAATGGACTTCAGTTAGTAACTATTCTGCTTGCCTTTTTTGTACTCAGTCTTGAGATATGGATTAAATGAGATAGCATTTCTCTTGTGCTATTTCTCACCCATTAGCTCTTGGGAAAGTTTCATACCTATAAAAATAGATGTCAATGCCTTATAATAAATCATATGCACATATTCCATATGCATCTTCTTCTACATTTAATAGATGGCTAACACTGTGAATAGTTCAGGACACTTTTATATAATATTGTAAATGACTTTTAAGAATGGATTTCTTTACTCAACTTGACTTTAATTATCCATTCTTTTTTTTTTCATGTCATATAATATAGTTGATTTTTATATCCCAAACTCTGTACCCCCTTCTAGTCCCCTCTCCCAGAATCCCCCCCACATACCCCCATATGTATCCTCTTACCTTGCATATCCCCTTACCCTGGCTTATCAAGACTCTGTAGGGTTAAATACATCCTCTCCCAGTACTTCCAGAAAAGGCAGCCTATATGTGCAGGGGATCTCGGTCCAGCCCATGTGTGTGCTTTGGTTGGTGGTTCTGTTTCTGAGAGCTGCCAAGGGTCCAGGTTAGTTGACTCTGTTGGTCTTCCTATAGAGTTCCTATTCCGTTCAGGACCCACAATTCTTCCTCCTATTCTTCTATAAGAGTTCCCAAGCTCCATCCCCTGTTTGGCTGCGGGTGTTTTTATCTATCTGAGTCAGCTGCTGGGTAGAGCCTCTCAGAGGACAACATGCTCCTACCTGCAAGCATAACAGAGTGACATTAATAGTGTCAAAGATTGTTGTTTGCCAATGGGATGGGTCTCAAGATGGGCCTGTTAATGGATGGTCATTCCTCTAATCTCTGCTTCATCTTTGTCCCTGTATTTTTCTTTTACAGGACAAATTTTGAGTTGAAAGTTTTTTGGAAGGGTTAGTGTCCTTATCTCTCCACTGAGAGTCCTACCTGGCTAAAGGAGGTGGTCTCTTCTGGTTTCGTGTCCCCACAGCTAGGCTTCTCCACTAAAGTTACCCGAATTGACTCCTGGAAGCCTCCACCATCCCAGGTTTCTGGGGCTTCCTCTACCCCTCTTTCCTGTCTCCCCCAATACCTGATCCTGATGCTTCCCCATTCCTATCCCCAATCCTTCTCCCACCCAATTCCCTTCTTCCCTCTACTTCCTATGGCCCTGTTATTACCTCTTCTAAGTAAAATTCAAGCATCCTTGCTTGGGCCTTCCTTCTTGTTTATCTTCTTTGGGTCTGTGGGGTATATTATGGGTATCCTGTACTTTATGGCTAACATCCACTTATCAGTGAGTACATACCTAATTCATGTCCTTTTGGGTCTGCGTTATACTGTCATTTGGTATTGTTAAACTTAGTCATCATCATTTTCAATGAATTTGTGTGCTTATTTGACATTTTATTTTCTGGTAATGTGCTTGAAGTTGTTTGTCATTTTCACTTTGATTACTTAAAAAATATTGTTTTGTTTTATTTATTTTCTGTTCATGTCATGGAAAGCACACTTGCCATGGCACATAAATGAATGTCAAAGGATATCTTGTAGGAGTCGGCTCTCTTTTCATCCATATGGATACTGTGGAGTGGACTCAGATTGCCAGGATTACCTGATAAGCCCTCTCACCTACTCCAAATGTGTTATATTTTATTGCTGAATTCTGAAATTCTTCTGTTTTGTCCTGTTTGTTTGTAATTTATTGTTCTACTTCTTTTATCTTCCTCCAAACCTTTACATATAACCCTCCACACTTTCCTTCAAATTTATGGTTTCTTTTTCATTAATTGTTATTGCATGCATACACAGAGAGAGTGAGATACAAACACATACAGTTGTTGAAGTGAAGAGGCAGTGACTTCTTTTAACTTTGAATTTCATATAAAAATTAAAGTAAAAAGAAGTTTGTATTTTGCATAGTTCTTAATATAAATAGAATATTTTCTTAGCTTGTATTCTCTCTTAAGTATAGCCTGAGGCAAAAATTTATTTGTAGTACATATAAGAAATGGAATTTTGTGGAACTGAACTTTCAAGCCACAGAAGCATGTGAAATAAACTTACATCTGTATTACTCAGTGAAAAAACGTAGTTGAAGAATCTGTGACTTTAACCATATGCTTTCTAGGAAACGTCAAATTGGAAATATAGTAAAAAAGGTCAATGGCTGTTAGGGTTCAAGAGAAAATGAAGGGTAAATAAACAGAACCCTAAAGAATTTTATGGTAATAAAACTATTTTGTTGATATTATATGATATTTTAATCATTTGATTAATGTCATTTTATATTTGTTACATCCCACACAGTGAGAAATACATATAAAAAGAGGTGATGATATGTAAGAACAAGAATTACACAGCATTTGTCCTTTCTACTTAATTTTGCTTTAAATATTAAACTATTCTAAAAATAATAAAATAGTAAAAATAGTAAGAGAAATAATAAAGATGCTTAAATGCAAACAACAGGAAACATGTTCTATGTCTTTTTTAATTGTTTCTTTCTTAAGAACCAAGGATGTGGACTGGAGAGATGGCTCAGTGGTTAAGAGCACTGACTGTTCTTCCAGAGGTCCTGAGTTCAATCCCCAGTAACCACATGGTGGCTTACAACCATCTGTAATGGGATCTGACGCCTTTTTATGGCTGAAGATAGGGACAGTGTACTCATTATTGGCGACTCTTATGGATAAATAGGAAGAAGGATTGCAGGCCCCAAAGGGGATAGGAACTCCACAGGAAAACTTGCAGAGTCAATTAACCTGGACCCTTGGGGCTCTCAAGACTGACTCACCAACAAAAGAACATACATAGGCTGGACCTAGGCCTCTCTCCATATATGTAGCAGATGTGCAACTTGGTCTTCATGTGGTTCCTGAACAACGGGCCCAGGGGTTACCCCCCAAAAATCTATTGCCTGTTAATGGGATATGTTCTAGCTGGGCTGCCTTGTCTGGCCTCAGTGGGAGAGGAAGTGCCTAGCCTCCCAGAGACTTGAAGTGACAGGGTGGGAGGATGCTGGGGGGTAACCTGCTCAGAGAAGAAAAAATGGGAGGATGGGAAAAGTATTGTAAGAGGGGGTGACCAGGAAAGGGGGAGTGAGCAGGATGTAATGTGAATAAGTAAAAAATAAACAAATTAAGAAAAAAAAACAGAAATTCAGTAAGAAATGAAGACTTAATCTACAAAGAAACTGAACAATTTCAAATTTTATTCTCATTGAAAATATTTTATGAATTATCAAACTATAAGATAATGAAGTCATGGTCAATACTGGGTTGGTATAAATGGTATAGTATAGGAAGATTTTTGAGTAACAATAACAAAGTTACTTCTGTCAATGTTTTTTCTTCAGTAACTGAAATGATATTTTAAAGATTTATTTAATTTATGTTTTTGTGTACCCACATGCATATATGCTTACCTCAATCACTCCTGCTACCCATGGAGACAAGAGGATAATGTTGTATCTTCTGTAACTAACATTACAATCAATTGTAGCTAGAAACAGAAACCAGGTCGTCTGCAAGGAAAACAAGTGCTCTTAACTGCTGCATCATCTTTCCAGTCCCCTAATGATGTTTTAAAATATTTTTCTGGCATAAATAATTGCTATTATTTTGGATATTGTCTTCTATTAACTGAATACAAACTGTACTTAGTAAAACAAGCATACATATTGACTGTCTGGAAATTCATGATGGTGGTTGAGTAGATATTTAAAAAGGGAAACAAAGTACCACTTCCTTCTACTCCATTCACCTTAGAAAACCATTTGTATGAGGCCTCCAATTAACCTCTTAATATTTCCATATTTCACTCAAGTTTCAAGGAAAGGAAGCAAATAATCATTCTTAACTAAGTAGAGTACAACTTGTTCTCTAATTCCCTAACAGAATTTTATGGGCTTCTGGGATTTGAAAACTGATGATTACTACATTCTATCCATAATAGTGGTGAGCTACTAAAATGTACTCTCATGTGGGAACCATGAGCATAATATTTTATTCATTCTGAAAATCACTTTACCTTTTTTCTAAGAATTTATACTAAAATGATATATGAGAATCTAGACATGGTGAGGCACACTTGGAATTTCAGCACTCTGGGATCTGAGACAAGAGATCCGTTAGTCTGCTGCTGTCATGGGTTACATAGTGAGTTTAAAATTATCCTGTGGTTTGTGAGCAAACCACATCTGTAAAATCATCATTATCACTACCAACAACAACAAGAATAATAAAATACTGACATATGAAACGCCTTTCTAAAATTATTTAGATAGCATTCAGATAAATATTTTTATCCACCTTTTTTTAAATTGTCCATAATGTTTCCTTTACTACTAGTTAGTAAAAGAGGAAGAACCACCCATTTTTTATTGATAAATCACTATTACATATCAGTTGTCCAAGAATGATGTTTTGCAGATCAATTACAACATAAAAATGTGATAAAATATAATAAACTTCCAGTATGCTATACACACAGTAATAGAAAATGAGTTAAATGAATTGACATACAGTAAGGAAGTTTCACTGTATTAGAAAATAAGTTCTTTTATAAAAGAACATAATATCAAGAGTCCTTCAAATGGTTGTACATTTAAATAAACAACTTTTATTTGTTATTTGAATTAACAAGCAATGCAAAATATATTACTAATCTGTATTCCTAATGCCATTTAGGTAAAGTTTGAATTTTTTTATTTCTGAATTCTTCCAGTTCTCTCTGGTCACTTGGGTGGTCACTTGGGTGGACACAAAAATATCACCCTAAGTGAGGTAACTCAGACCCAAAAGTACGTGCATGATATGCACTCACTAATGAGTGGATATTAGCCAAAAATGTACAGAAAACTCAGGACACAATCCACAGAACTCAAGAAGGTTAACAAGCCAAAGGGCCCAAATGAGGATGCCTCAATCCCACTTGGGAGGGAAAAGAAAGCAATCATTAGGGGCAGAGGAAGAGACCTAAGCTGGAGAGGGGACAGGGAGGAAAAGGGGGAACATGATCAGGTGTTAGGGGGAATAGTACTGAAGCCCTGAGGGCCAGCAGAAAGAATGGAAACAGGCAAACTTGGGAGGTAGGATGTGGGGGTATCCTCTAGAATGTACTGGAGACCTGAGAGGTAAGAGACTTTCATGACTCAAAGTGAAGGACCTTGGATGAAGTGCTCACAGTGGGGAGGGGAACTTGTAGAGTCCACCTCCAGTGGAGGGACAGGACATCAAGTGGAGGTATAGGGTTGCCATCTCACAGTCAAAAGCTCTGACCAAGAATGAATTGTTTCTGTCTGAAGGAACTACAGGGGAAAAAAAAACAAGAGAAAAGCATGAGAGAAAGGTGGTCCAGTGACAGGTCCAAATTGGGATCCAGCTCAAAGGGAGGCCCCGGGACCTTACACTGTTACTGATGCTATGGTGTGTTTGCAGACAGGAGCCTATCATGGCTGCTCTCAAGCAGCTGAAAGTGTCAGATGCAGATACTAGCACCCAACCAATGGACAGAAGCTTGGGACACCTGTGGTTTAACTGGGGAAAGGCTGGAAGAAGTATAGCCCAATGGGAATACCAGCATTCTCAACTGACATGGATCCCTGAGATCTCTCAAGACACTTAGCCACCAACCGGCTGCATACACTAGTTGATATGAGGCCCCTGATACTTGTATAGCAGAGGACTGCTTGGTCTGGCCTCAGTGAGAGAAGATGCACCTAACTCTTAAGAGATTTAAGATCTTAGGGAGTGGGGAGATCTGGTGACATGGGGATGGAAGGTATGGACATTCTCTTGGAAACAAGGGAGTAGGTACGGAATGGGGAGCAGTCAGAGGGAGTGGACCAGGAAAGCAATGAAAACTGGACTGAAAAAAAGATTAAAGAATTTAAAAAAATGATAAAATATTTTCTAATGACATTTTGCTCTACTCTCTGCCTACTTCATCCATCATCAGAGAAGTTTCCTCCTGCAGGAGATGGGAACAACTATAGAGACCCACAGACAGACATTGTACAGAGAGTGATGACCTTGAAACACACAGACCTAAATGGAATATCTCCTCAGATTTCAGGGAACCCCTTTGAAGAGGTGACAGAAATAGTTTAGAGCCGGAGGGGATGCAGAACATCAAAACAACAAGGCCCTGCACATCAATTTATGTACATCTTATAGCAATTCACAAGAAACTGAAGCAGCATACACAGGGCCAAATGAGTTTGTGCCAAGTCAGGTCCATATATATTATGGCTTCTGGTTTAATGTTTTTATGGGATTCTTAAGAGTGGGTCTCTGATTCTGGTGCCTCTTCTTGGGCTCTTTTCTTCCTGTTCATTTGTCTTCTCCACTTTCTTTTATGTGATAGTTTTTGTTTTATTTTATTATATTTTATTACTATCTCTTAGAATCCTGTTCTTTTCCAAAATCACACACACACACACACACACACACACACACACACACACACACACACAACCACCCTTTAAATCACCTAAAATTATTATTCCAAAAGGAAAAATTGATTGTAAATAACTGAGGACAATTAAAGCTCGGCTTTGCTGGGCAATGCAAATCTTTCATATTTTTGTTCAGTTAACTGCCTCTTTAATGGTTTACAGATGTGTATATAGCTATGGGAAAAAGCATTTTCTAATGCATTCAGAGAATAATTACATATGAAAGAACTATGTGGCTCAAGGGAAAAATCTCTGAATTACTTACTGCTTTAACTTCAACCATATTAAATTGTAAAACATTTAGAAATAGACTCATCATATTTTGAGCTCATAATGCTGCCAACTTTTAGAAGAAAACTTTGGATTTTCAGTCAGAAACATCATGGCTCATCAAACAAGTGAAGAAACAGTTTAGGTTTTAAAATTTAGAACCCAAATCATAAAATCATCCTTCTTGATGTGCATCTTTCATGTGTGAGGACAAATATTTGCACAATAAGATAACTTATAAGCAAAATGTACATTTAATCATTATTATTGATATTGTATTAGAACATGAACAATTTTAAGATAAAATTTATACTTAATACCAGTTTTCACACATTTACATCTAGTTATGTAAACTATTATTACAAACTCGTGCTTTATTTTCCTCCAGAAACAATTTTCAACTCTGCTTTGATATCATTTCTTTTAATTCTTTATCCATTTTTCCATATTCTTTTTCACTCCAATATGACTGATTCTCATTCTCTCATCAGCCATTAATTGCCCATAGTTCTTTATCTAGTGGGAAAGTTCTGTGAGATTGTTCTTATCAATATTGTCATGTACACTGTATATTGTTGTTTTGCATGTCTTGTTTAAGTTATAATGTGTACTGGCTAGTTTGTGTGTCAACTTGGAGTTATCACAGATAAAGGAGCATTAGTTGAGAAAATGCCTCTATGAGATCCAGGTGTAAGGCATTTTCTCAATTAGTGATCAAGGGCTGAGGGCCCCTTGTGGGTGGTACCATATGTGGGCTGGTAGTCATGGGTTCTATAAGAAAGCAGGCTGAGCAAGCCAGGAGCAGCAAGCCAGTGAGCAATATTCCTCCATCGCCTCTGCGTCAGCTCCTGCTTCCTGACCTGATTGAGTTCAAGCCCTGACTTCATTTGGTGATGAACAGCAGCATGGAAGTATAAGCTCAATAAACCCCTTCCTCCTCAATTTGCATCTTGGTTATGATGTTTGTGAAGGAATAGAAACCTGACTAAGACATCATATTTTTGAAATTTCATGATTTTAACTTTCCTGTTGTGGTTATTTGAATCAGAATGTCCCACATAGGTTCAGATAGTTGAGTACTTGGTCTTCAGTTGATAGAACCATTTAAGAGCATTATAACGCCATATAGTAAAATAAACAGTGACATAATTATATTATCATTCAAAACATAAAAGAATTAAATCAAAAGAACTGAAATTAAGTTTGCCATAGAATCCAGCTATATCACTCATGTGTGTGTGTGTGTGTGTGTGTGTGTGTTTGCGCGTGTGTGTTTGCAAACTGAGATCCCATAATCCTCAAATATTACAGGTCATAAACTTTGCTCTTGGTTACTTTCCAGAACATGATGATAAGACCCTATTTCTGAGTCAAAGAACATGGAAAAATAACATTTTAGAGGTCTGTAAGCTTCATTGTTACTGGCCAGATTCCATAACGCTAGATATGCAAGATACCATAGGAGAAATGTAATCATTAATAACACAAAGTAGTGAACTCTGTAAGATTCAGCAATGATTGCTCTGCCAAGACTAGACTACTCGAGTAATACTGGCCTGAATATAATGTGGGTACCTGACCACTTTCTAATTGCATTTAAGTCCTGCTCAACAAGACAAAACCAATGTCTGTGGAATTATTGTGCTGTAACCTATGACTAGGCTTGTCATAGACCCTAGAGGAGAACCTATCATTACACTGTTAAGTGGACTGTTAAGTATGAGAAGTTAGTATTCAACTAACTTCTCATACTTCTCATAATATCCAAAAATCAATGAACCTCTCAATCCTTATATTCGAAGCTTCAATTTGCAGTAGGTGGTGATTAACATACTAACCCAGACTATATAAGGTGTAGAGAATAAAAAAGTGCAAACTTTTCAGCACTTAAGGAAGCATATACACCACATCCTCCCTCTCAAGTCTAATGGATCACTGTGAAATATGGTGAGGAAAGAGTGTAAGAGCCAGGCAGCAGATGAGTACAATTAAACATTATCTATTAGACACACAAAGGCAGCTGCAAACATAAACTCACTCAATATTGCAACAGAATTCTCATAAACCCTGTGCAAGCACAAGCCGGGTCAAATCCACAATGGAAAAGAAATTTCGACACACAGTCCAATTTCTGACTATGGACCTATAGTCATATGGACCTATAATCTTCTATGACCAAGGAGAGAAAGAGACTGTTTTCTTGAGCCAGGCAGTGGTGGCATATATCTTTAATCCCAGCACTTGGGAGGCAGTGGAAGGCAGATTTCTGGGTTCGAGGCCAGCCTGGTCTACAGAGTGAGTTCCAGGACAGCCAGGGCTATACAGAGAAACCCTGTTTCATAAAACAAAACAAACAAACAAACAAACAAACAAAAAGAGACTGTTTCCTCTAAGATTGTAGCCTGTGGGAAATCATGCATGTTCCAATCAAAGACCATACATTCAAATGTATTTGGACAACACCAATTGGTCTTTAAGTATTTAAACAGTGGTTAAAAAAAGTTTTGGTAGGAAGGGAAAAGAAGTGGATGTGGGAAGAGATACTTTAGGGCAAATATGATTTAGGGGCAAATCCGAAAACAAATTATATATTACAAAGATATATATTGTGTAATATGTTACATATTACCTACAATATAATATATAGTAGAATATATAATATATATTTTATAGCATTATTTACTATTCTTTGTGATTTTGTTTGCAGTGAGTTAGCTGTACTTATCTCTATATATTTCTCCTCATTTTTGTTATTTGCCTCTTTTTATGTCAGTATCATGTTTTCCTTTCTATAGCAGTGTAACATATTTTGAAGTAAAGTTAAGAAATTTAAATATTGCTCCATTTGCTCAGGATTGCTTTGTTAATTAAGATTTTCTTGTGATTTTTTATTCAAGTCTTTAATTAGTGTTATTTAATTTTTAGAACAATTGTGCACATGTGTACCATGCATTCTGAGAACTCTCACACCCTAATTCTCTACTTCCCTTGTTCATACTCCAGCCTCCATGCAAATTCCACTTTCATGTTCATTCCTATGTATTTTGCTTTGGGATCTACTAAGATTAAATAAGGATTCTATGTGAGCATTTGTTTGGAGGTATCTATATATTGGAGCTTGGTGGGCTCAATACTGGCTACACAATTAAGAATGTATTTGCCATTTATTCTTTCTTTTTGGATTACAGTGCTACTTATGGTAGCATATAGACACTTTCACTTCTTTGTAATAATGAGAAATTAGTCATTGTCAGTATATAATATGTAATAATACATGCCAATTTACTATAACTTAAATAAATGCTACTTTATATATCTGATTTTTTGCTTCTCCATTTTATTCAGCCTGGTCTTTCAGCCCATGGAATAATGCTACCCACATTTAGGAAGAAAGGTCTTTTCAACCAAGTTAATACAAACCCCTTCACAGATATCTGTTGAGCTCAACTTCCATGATGATTCATTCTTTTTATTATTATTATTTTATTTTTTGGATATTTTCTTTATGTACTTTTCAAATGTTTTACCCTTTCCAGGTCTCCCCTTCAGAACTCCCCTACTCCCTCCCCCTCCCCCTACCTCAATGAGGGTGCTCCCCCACCCTTCTACCCACCCACTCCCCTCTTCCCTCCCTAGCATTCCCTTACACTGGGGCATCTAACACCCTCAGGACCTCTCCTCCCACTGATGCCCAACAAGGCCATCCTATACCACATATGTGGCCAGCACCATGGGTCCTTCCATGTGTACTCTTTGGTTGGTGGTCCAGTTCCCTGGAGGTCCAGTGAGTCTGGTCTATTGAACACTGTTGCTCCTCCCATGGCGATGCAAACCTCCTCAGCTAGAAGGGACCTTCTCTAACTCTTCCATCAGGGACTCCACACTCAGTCCAATGGTTGGTTGTGAGCATCTGCATATGTACTTGTCAGGATCTGGCAGAGCCTTTCAGGAGACAACCATATCAAGCACCTGTCAGCAAGCATTTCCCAGTATCCACAATAGCATCTCAGTTTGGTGACTGTATATGGGATGGCTAATATCCACATATCAGTGAAAGCATATATTGTGTGTACTTTTGTGACTGGGTTACTTCATTCAAGATGATATTTTCAAGTTCCATCCATTTTTCTGAGAGTTCACAAAACTGATTTCCAGAAAGGTTGTATCAACTTGCATTCCCACCAGCAATGGAGGAGTGTTCCTCTTTCTTCACATCCTCACCAACATCTGCTATCACCTGAGTTTTTGATCTTAGCCATTCTGACTTGTGTGAGGTGAAATCTCAGGGTTGATTTGATTTGCATTTCCCTAATGACTAACGATGTTGAACATTTCTTTAGGGGCTTCTTGGCCATTCGAGTTTCCTCAGTTGAGAATTCTCTGTTTAGTTCTCTTCCTCATTTTTTGATAGGGTTATTTGGATCTCTGGAGTCTAGCTTCTTGAGTTCTTTGTATACATTGGATATTAGCCCTCCATCAGATGTAGGATTAGTAAAGATGTTTTCCCAATCTGTAAGATTGCCATTTTGTCCTATTTACAGTGTCCTTTGCTTTACAGAAACTTTGTAATTTGATGAGGTCCCATCTGTCGATTTTTGATCTTAGAGCACAAGCAACTGGTGTTCTGTTCAAGAAATTTGCCCCTGTTCCCATGTGTTCGAGACTCTTCCCCACTTTCGCTTCTATTAGATTCAGTATATCTGATTTTATGTAAAGGTCCTTGAACCAATTGGACTTGAGCTTTGAACAGGGAGATAGGAATGGATCAATTCGCAATCTTCTGCATGTAGACCGCCAGTTGAACCAGCACCATTTGTTGAAGATGCTGTCATTTTTCCACTGTATGGTTTTAGCTCCTTTGTCAAAGATTAAGTGACCATAAGTGTGTGGGTTCATTTCTGGGTTTTCGATTCTATTCCATTGATCTACCTGCCTATCACTGTGCCAATACCATGCAGTTTTATCACTACTGCTCTGTAGTACAACTTGAAGTCAGGGAGGTTGATTTCCCCAGAAGTCCTTTTATTGTTGAGAATAATTTTTGCTATCCTGGGTTTTTTGTTATTCCATATGAATTTGAGAATTGCTCTTTCTAGGTCTATGAAGAATTGATTTGGGATTTTGATGGGGTTTGCATTGAATCTGTAGATTACTTTCGCAGGATGGCCATTTTAACTATATTAATCCTGCCGATCCATGATCATGGGTGACCTTTTCAGCTTCTGAGGTCTTCTTTGATTTCTTTCTTCAGAGACTTGATGTTCTTGTCATACAGATCTTTCACTTGTTTGGTTACAGTCACACTAAGATATTTAAGTTCCATTCATTTGCCTGTAAATTTCATGAAGTCATTGCTTTTAATAGCTGAAAAGTATTCCATTGTTTAAATGTATCACATTTTCTGTATCCATTCCTCTATTGAAGGACATCTGCTTTCTTTCCAGCTTCTGGATATTATAAATATGGCTACTATGAACATAGTGGAGCATGTGTCCTTATTACATGTTGGAGCATCTTCTGGGTATATGCCCAGGAGTGGAATAGCTGGGTCCTCAGGTATTACTATGTCCAATTTTTTGAAGATTCCCCAAACTGACTTCCCGATTGGTTGTACCAGCTTGCACTACCACCAGCAATGGAAGAGTGCTCCTTTTTCTCCTTGCCAGAATCTATTGTCATCTGAGTTTTGATCTTAGCCATACTGACAGAGAGGTGAAATCTCAGGGTCATTTTGCTTTGCATTTCCTTGATTAATAAGGTTGTTGAACATTTCTTTATGTGCTTCATGGCCATTCAATTTTCCTAAGTTGAGAATTCTCTGTTTAGCTCTGTTCCTCATTTTTAATATCGTAATTTCATTCTCTAGAGTTCTTGAGTTCTTTGTATGTATTGGATATTAGTCCTCTATTGGATGTGGGATTAGTAAAGATCTTTTCCCAATCTGTTGGTTGCCATTTTGTCCTATTGAAAAGGTCCTTTGCCTTAGAGAAGCATTGCAATTTTATGAGGTCCCATTTGTCGATTCTTGATCTTAGAGCATAAGCCATTGGTATTCTGTTCAGAAACTTTTCTCCTGTGCCCATGTGTTCGAGGATTTCCCCCAATTTCTCTTCTATTAGATTCATTGTATCTGGTTTTATGTGGAGGGCCTTGATCTACTTGGCCTTGAGTTATGTACAAGAAGGTAAGAATGGATCAATTTGCATTCTTCTACATGTTGACTGTCAGTTGAACCAGCACCATTTGTTGAAAATGCTCTTTTTTCCACTGGATAGTTTTAGCTCCTTTGTGAAAGATCAAGGGACCTTAGGTGTCTGGGTTCATTTCTGGGTCTTCCATTCTATTCCATTGATCTACCTGCCTGTGTCTGTATCAATGTCATACAGTTTTTTATCTTTATTGCTCTGCAGTACAGCTTTAGGGCAGGGATGATGATTCCCCCAGAAGTTCTTTTATTGTTGAGATAGTTTTTGCTATCCTGGATTTTTTGTTATTCAAAATGAATTTGAGAATTGTTCCATCTAAGTCTATGAAGAATTGAATTGGGATTTTGATGGGGATTGCATTGAGTCTGTAGATTGCTTTCGGCAAGAAGGCCATTTTTACTATATTAATTCTGTCAATCCACGAGTATGGGAGATCTTTCCATCTTCTGAGGTCTTCTTCGATTTATTTCTTTAGAGACTTGAAGTTCTTGCCATACTGATCTTCCACTTGTTTTGGTTACAGTCACACCAAGATATTTTATATTGTTTATGACTATTGTTAAGAGTATCATTTTCCTAATTTCTTTCTTAGCCTTGTTGTCCTTTGAGTAGAGGAAGGCTACTGATTTGTTTGAGTTAATTTTATATACTGCCACTTTGCTGAAGTGGTTTACCAGTTGTAAGAGTTCTCTGGTGTAATTTTTGGAGTCACATAATTATACTATCATATCATCTGCAAATAGTGATATTTTTACTTTTTCCTTTTTAATTTATATCCCTTTGACCTCCTTTTGTTGTCTAATCACTCTTGCTAGGACTTTGAGTACTATATTGAATATTTAGGACTGATATTTCTTTATACATAATCCAATATACATTATTTTATATATAATGAAATATATAATCTGAAATTTCTTTAGTTCCTTAAATAATCATTATCTGATTATGTTTCTAGAATTTCAGAATTTCTTTATAAATTAATATTGTTTCCCACTTTCCTTCAATTTCCCATAATGGCAATGAAGTACTACAAGAACTTACATTGTCAAAAAATAAAGACAAAGATGTCTAATGTCTTGCCTATCATAGTTTCTGCTGTCACTGTTTTTAAACAAAGTGTCTGTTAGAATTGAGAGTCTCCTTTCATTTCATTTTATCAGATAACTGAATAAATTTCATTAACAACACCCCAATTCAACTCAAACAATAACTTCTCACTATATTTGGCTGTTTTGACTTTTCTTGACTCAACTATTCTGATCGAAACTACAGTGATTCAAAACGTTTTTAATACCTGCATGTACATTTTAAATTCTACATGTGAACATTGATAAACAGCTCATGGCAACCATACTTGTACCTTTTTCTAAGGGATGTTATTTGAAACAATATATGCTTTTAAGTAATACATCATGAGGGGTATGTAAGTAACAGTGTAATATTAGAATAATGCCTACAACTTAGAAAATGCTCAAATGTTTTATCAATTTTTTTTATATAATATATAATATCTGGCTAATTTAGAAAATTATGAAAGAAAAAACTATAGAAAATGAAGTCATTAAGTATACCAAAATGTAAGTCATGATTAAGTGCATATAAACCTTATTTACTCATGGTCTTTATGCTCTTAAAAGAAACTACTGACACTTGGATGAATGTGAAGAACAATATTCATTCCATAGTTTTTATAAATCAATCTCTTAAAAATTATGTGAACAAATAAATTAGTTGGGTAGGAATCCCAACATATTATGTATCAACTCTTTATACAAAACTTTGAGCAAATACATCTATGGAAATTCATCATATTCCAACTGAGTATTTATTGAAAGTATTTATTTTAAACAAGAATTATTGTAATTTTTTTTCATGAATCCTACCATGAATCAATGAACAATGTTATTGTACTGAAGGATTATTTTGGTTGCTAAATTTGATGGAAAATGTTCAGCATTGGTTTTAGGACCCAAAAGACATAGAAAAATCCTGGGTCACAAAAAGAAGCACATTAAAGCCATCTTCTAAAATCAGCCATTTGGCTTAAATAAAAGGGAACACATTCTGCTAACTTCTTAAAATGAATTAACAAGCCTTCCCTGAAATTGTTATTAACCTCATGACAGGTAGTTAATTAACCCCGTACCAAGGGAGGCTGATAATAACTGATGCAGCAGAATTTCTTGAAGGGATGTTTACCAGAAGAGAAACAAAAATATTGTAATTATTTGCTTGTTAGCAATTATCATAATGTAACCTCAAGTTGCAAAATGAAAGAAGGTAGATTTTCAATAAAACTCTTTTCTCCCACAAGAATTTATTGACAGCAATTGGGAGTCTGTTTAGGAAAAGGGCTTGGCCCAAGAGCCTCCAAAGCAATTTCCAATTTCCGTGGCAAGTTTAAAAAAAAAGAAAAAATGTTTTGAATGTAAACATTGGGAGTTAAAATAAAAACTTAGAAGCTTCTACTTGTCTGAATGTGTTGTAAAAAAAGATTCATATATAAGACATTTGAATTAAGTTCATAAAAGAAAACTTATACACTTGTCTCATCTCATTTGGGAACAATATTTAATATTAGTGGTAAAAGAAATCATATTTTATTAGTCCTAATAATATAACCAAAAGCCAAAGGAATTCTAGATGCTCTGTATTTTGTGAAATATTTTTTCTTTATCAGGTTAAATAAATTTGCTCAGATTTTATATATTAGACTTTATCAAATGATTTTTCTGGGGTGATCATTTAGTTCTTGATCTCAATTTTACTTTTCAAAATTATATTTGCAAATATTTTTATGTTGAACTGGACTTTATATTCCTGATATAATCCTCAATGGATCACAACATAATTGCATTTCTATACATGCTGTATACTGTTTTTGGTGTGGCAGTAAGGATATTTACATATATCTTCATAAATGCTATAGATCTGTAGTATTATTTTTTTGACATTATTTTTTTAATTAAAATGTAATTATATAATTTTCCATTTTCTTTTTAAACCCTCTCATTCCTACCATATATACCCCTTGCTATATCTCAAATTCATGGCCTTCCTTTCTTTAAATGTTGTTATAATATGCAAATACACTAACTATAATATTATTTGTATTTATATAATTTCACAGCTGACCACTGTATCTTGTACAATCATATATGTATGCAAAGATATACATACAATATACATATATGTATACATATATATTTATATATTTGCATACACACACACACATATGTATTTAACTTCCTGTCTCTATTATTGTTATTGTGTGTATATGGTTTTCAGGCTGATGACTTGACTCTTGCTTATACAACCATTCTATAGGAGACCATTTCAAATTTCACTTCCAGATAGTCTTCCTCTTACAAACTTTCTAGGCTCTTCTGTCAGAGTTCCCTGAGCCATAGATAAAGGAGCTATGCTCTATCCATTGAGGATAAGCTATTAAAAATTCTCTTTTATATTTCAATTGTATTTAGTTGTGATTTTCTGAGGTGTTCTCTATTTGCTGTAAAGAGAGGCTCCTTTGATGAGAAATGGTAGCTACACTTATTTATGGGTATAAAGATAAGCTTTTGAATATAGTAAAGAATTATTCTGGTCTCACAAAAATGGCAACAATAGATTCTTTTCTAAAGTCCATGACCTCATAAGCTCTGGAAAGCTGTCTATATTTCAAATACCAGGTATTCTTTATCTCCTCTTGAGTGTACAGTTATTTCAATTTTTCTGAATTGGTTAATATTTTATTATGATACAGAATGTGATCTATTTTAGAGAAGCTTCTGTAGGGTGATGAGTTGATATATATTTTTTGATGCTTGGGTACAATATTTTGTAAATATCTCTTGTCTTTTTTATACATATTTATACATATACATATTATATGTATTTTCTGATTCTTTTTGTCCATATGATCTATTAAATAAAGCAAGATATTGAACTTAGCTATTTTTAATGGGTTGATGTTAATCTACATCTTTAATTTCAGTAGTGAACTTTTTATGAATATATATATATATATATATATATATATATATATATACATGAATGATAGTAATATTGTCTTGGTTAATTTTCCCTTGATTGAAGTGACTGGATATTTGTCAAGAGATAATATAAAATGACAATATAAAAATAAAACATAGGTCCTAAATTTATTTTCCAAAATAATGTTTTCTATAGATAGTTGTAAGAGGAACAAAGTTAACACTGATGGAGGAAATGTATTGACAGGAAAGTATTTTAAAAGTAAACTTACACTATATTGCTTTCTCTCTGTAGGCAAATGGTAAAGACACTGTAAAGAAGGAAGGGTATATTATTGTGAAAGAGAAATGTAGTGAGATTTTGTTTTAGGTGAGATATTTTCTCAAGCAAATGAAATTATCATCATACTGGCAATGATGGTTAATATCTACAAAAATAATGTGCATATTTTATGTGCAAGCAATCTGAACATAATAAACATTCAATTTCTTTAATCTACATAACTCCATTCATTAAATATTTATTATTTCATTATATTATTGAAGAAGATGGCATAGGAACTATGAAGTTGTAGGATGTTTTTGGATATAAGGTTTTGAATCTGATTTGGCAAAAGTAAATGTAATAGCAATAAAATATCTCTCATCAAAGAGGATGGAAACTAGTAAAAGTGCTAGATGTTTCAAAATAACAAGTTTTAAAATAGCTATCTTAGTGAGAATAAATGCTTAATGAGGACATGAGATGAACATGAGATGAATTTGTTTGCTTTATTAAAAAGACTATATGAAAGATATGATCATGAATTTAAAATACATCCAATCTGTTAGGAGATGTTTAACCTTAAGTGAGTGATAGAATTAGTTGAAGTGATCAGATGGTCGCTAGGTTTTATAAAATTCAAGCAAGTGAATTTTCTAAGCAGTTTGAGTATGTAAAATATTGATAAATATGCACAATTCTGAGGTCCCATGAGTACCAATCAATAGCAACAGCTGTACATAGTTGCATTATAAAACATAAAAAGGAGAAAATGGTAGAGGATTTTAAAATCTGCCTTTCTCACAAAATGTTAGCATTCTGATTTGTATAGACAGTGGTTTCTCTGAGGAAGAAGCTTAACAAAGGACCGATTTCTATGGCAATAATTTGAGTGTTTAACTTCAATAAAAAGTATTTCTTTGCTCCCAGTTAGGGTGTTGAGTCATAGTTGTTTCACTCAAAACATGAAAAATATTGTATTACCATGATGAAAACTTTGTAACAATTATCAATGTATTAATATACCAGTGCTGACTATATGAATTAAAAAGAAAAAAGGTGAAATACTTTTGCAAATATTTATTTTTATTTTGTATTTTTTATCTTTCTACACATATTTAAATTAAATACAGGTAGAAATCATGGTTATTTAAGTGCGTCTAATAAATATATAAATTAAAATAATAAATTAATGCTAAACGTAAGATGGTTACATAAGATAAGATTATAATTCAATAAATACTTTTACATAGATTAATGAAAATGCATATGTAAGTAATAATTGGAGTACTTATGATCAAATGTAGATAGAAAACACCTATTATAAATAAAGTAAAAATTATAAATTTATGTAAATGAGGAATAAATAATGGAAGGGTAAATATGTTGCATCATTAATACAACTATGTAATAACTCTTTTTTAAGCCTTTAAGATAGTAAAAATTCAAAAGCTTCATAAAGGTGAATAAAGACAGAAAAGAATATTAACTAATGAAATATTTTTGTTAATGTTTAACATAGAAGTCGGGCAGTGGTGGCACATGCCTTTAATCCTAGCACTTGGTAGGCAGAGTCAGGCAGGTTTCTAAGTTCAAGGCCAGCCTATTCTACAGAGTAAGTTCCAGGACAGCCAGGGCCATACAGAGAAACCTTGTCTCTAAAAACTAAAAAAAAAAAAAAAAAAAAAAAAAAGGAAAAAAGTCAAAATAAGGAGAGGAGTAGTAGTAACTAATTAACTGAAGAAGAGTATGGAAGAGAATAAAAATAAATACCAAGTTTGTTTGTCTGGTATAATCCCAGTAATACTAAAAACTAAGCAAGAAATTTCACAAGCTTCCACAAAATTTTATAATATTTTCTGAAGATATGTTCTGTTTTGTTGTTGTTCTTGTTTCCATTCATTCCCTGCTATAATAAAAAAATGCCAAAGACTAGAAAGTTCAATTTCAGAAGCCACATTTAGGGAGGGGTTTCTTCTTGCATTGTAGGGTTATGAAAGCCATCATTTAGTTATATCACACACAGCAGAAAAATGGAGGTCAAAGTCTCTCCTTTAATATCTAACTCATATCTATGATAATCACATCAATATAAAATATTTGCGCTAATCATGTTCTACAAGCTTGTCTTAGTTAGATTTCTAATGCTGTGAAGAGACATAATGACCATGGAAATTCTTATAAAAGAAAATATTTAATTGGGCTGGTGTACAGTTTGAAAGGTTCAGCCCATTATCATCATGGCAGAAAACACGGAGGAGCATAGGTAGTCATGGTACTGGAGAAGGAGCTGAGAATTCTATATCTTGATGTGCAGGCATCAGAAGGTGATGATGTGCCACACTGTGAGTATCTTGAGCATAGGACACCTCAAAACCTGACCCATAGTAACAAAATTCCTCCAGTGAGGACATACCTACTCCAAGAAGGCCAGGCTTCTTAATAGTGGCACTCCCTATAGGCCAAAGATTTAAACATATGAGTCTATGTGGTCATACCTATTTAAACCACCACAATGTCCTACATCTAATTCTATCAAAATATCAACTAAACTGCAATGTACATTTTGAAAAAGATATTCAGACCCTGGCATTATGATATTTTTAGAAAATTATTTTTTGAGAATTTCATGCATGAGTATTATATTTATATCATTTCCACTACTACATTTCCCACCTCCAAATTCTTCAGTGTTCGCACTCTCAAATTCATGTTTTTTTCTATAATTGTTAGTGGAACATATATGTATACACACACACACACACACATACATATATATTTGTACACAAACACTCACACATACACACACACACACACACACACACACACATATATATTTGCAACTTACTGTTATATGTTTAGTATTGCTGGTATATGTATATGTTTATATAATAAATATTTTAGTGTTATGGTGTCTCTTCATCTTACTTGATGTCTTTATTATATATATATATATATATATATATATATATATATATATATATGAAGAAATTGACTAAATTTTACTGAAGAAATTAAAAATTATTATATGATGCATATTCTATATCATAGAACTCAATATTACATTCTCCTCTTTAGGTAAATTTGTAAATTTATCTTTGTAAAAATTAAAAAGTCAGAAAAGAAAGCAAACCTTTTTGATAGTTTGCCAATTATTGACATGAGTTTTCCTATAGCATACTAATTAATTTTGGTTTCTCCCTTTGCCTTGGTTTGAACCATTAATAACACAGCAGTTATTGGTGCTGTGATGTAAAGCTTATTTGGGGATTTTATTTTTCTGCAAAATTCCAGTGTGGCTTCCTTTTCTAGAGTATACTTCAAGGTGTAAGCAATTGCTTAGAGACTTTACACTGTCTAATCTATCATAGTTTGCCTCAAACTTTGCTTTTTTCTGCCACCTTCTCAGTACTATACAGACATTCTTGTTTCTCAGATACTTTGGAAACATTTTTACTTTTTAATATCTCTATGGACTTGCTTTTTATGTTCATATGCTTGACTTACTCTGTCAGTCATTTCTGCTATATTTTAATCCAACTGTTACATCCTTTCTAAAAATTTAATTAAACTTTTAAAAGAACAGCCCAAGGCAACTCTTGTAAGGGAAATGTTTAATTGGGGCTGGTTTTCAGGTTCAGAGGTTCAGTCCATTATCATCAAGGTGGGACCATAGCAGCATCCAGGCAGGCATTGTGTAGGAGGAGCTGAGAAATCAACACTTTTATCTGAAGGGTGCTACTGGAAAACTGGCTTCCAGTCAACTAGTAGTAGGGTCTTAAAGCTCACGCCCATGGTGAAACAATACCTACTCCAACAAGGCCAAGTAGTTCCACTTCCTGGGCCAAGCATATACAAACCATCACACCCATGAACTATTGTTCTCTGAATTTTGACTAGTTGTGGATTTCTATAATAATCTCTGTCTGTGGCTAAGAGAAGCTGGCTTGATGAAGGTTGAGAGACATATTTATCTCAGTATACATGAACAATAACTTAGAATATAGTTAGTAATTATTCTAGTCCAATAAAGTGGCCTTAGTAGGTTCCTATAGTAATCTATAACCTCACTAGCCCCAGTTAATTTTCTATGTTTCTAGGACCAAGCATGATTTTCATACAGTTAATTGGGCCTCAAATTCAGGTATTGGTTATCACCAAGATAGTAGTATCACAATTGCACCTATATGGATATCTTATAGGCAGGTTAATGGTACAGCTTATAATTATGACAGATGGTCAAATTAATTAATGTTCTTCTTTTATATATTACATCCCAACCACTATTTTCCCTCCCTATCCTCCTTTTAGTTCCTTCTCGCCCTTCCATCCACTCTTCATCCCTTTGTTTTCAGAAAAGGCCTCACATGGTTATCAACTAAGCTTGGCATATCAAGTTTCAGTAAGACTGGGCATCTCCCCTCATATTAAGGCTAGACAAGGCAATGCATTTGGAGTAAAAGGGTCCCCAAAGCAGGCAAAAGAAAAAGAGACCTTGAGCCCACTATTAGATGTCCCACAAGATTACCAAGCTACATAAGCATAACATATATGCAAAGGGTCTAGACCAGACCCAGGCAGGCTTCCTGCTTGTCAGTTTGGTCTCTATGAACTCCTACCAGAGTTCAAGATTAGTTGATTCTGTGATTTTTCTTGTGGTGTCCTTGACCCTCTCGCACCTGCAATGTTTCTTCCCCATTTCCACAGGATTTTCCAAGCTCCACCTAACACTTGGCTGTGAGTTTCTGGATCTGTTTCTGCCTGTTGCTGAATGAAGCCTCTCTGATGATAATTATGCTAGTCTCTGGTCTAATAATATAACAGAATATCATTAGGAGCCATTCTATTGACTTTTTTACCATTTGTGTTTAGTTCTATCATTGGTCTGTGAGCTATCCAGCCTCTGAATCCTGCTCCTCCAAGCACTATCAGGAGTAGGTACTCTCTCATGACATAGATCTCATTATGGAACAGTCATTGGTTGGCCACTCCCATAATTTCCTTGCTAACTTTATCCAAGTGAATCTTCCAGGCAGGAAAAATTGTAGGTCGAAGGTTTTGTGGCTGGATTGGTGTCCCAGTCCCTCCTCTGGAAGTCTTGCCTGGTTACTAGAGATGTCAAATTCAGGTTACATATCCTCCCTTACTAGAAATCTTAGCTACGATGACCCTTATAGATTCCTGGGAGTTTCCACGGTAATAGGTTTCTATTTTGCCCCTGAAATACTGTCCAATTTCAGTTATCTCTCTCCCTCCATGCTCCCTTTACCTGATCACTCCTATTCGCATCCCTACCCACCATCAGTCCAGCCTCAATATCTATTCTATTTCCCATTCCCAGGGAGATTCATGTGTCCCACATTTAACACTCCTTGTTACTTATATTCTCTGGGTCTGTAGATCGTGACATGATTATCCTTTACATTATATCTAATATCCATTTATAAGTGAATACATACCATGTTTATCTTTCTGTGTCTGAGTCACTTCACCCAGGATGATGTTTTTTCTAGTTCCATCCATTTGCCTACAAATTCCATGATTTTTTAAAACAGTGAATATTACTCTGTATTCTTTTTATTCATTACTCAGTTGAGGAACATCTAGATTGTTTTCTGCTTTTGGCTAGTAAAAATAAAAATAAAAATAAAAGTAAAGCTGCTATAAACATAGTTGAGCAAGTGTCTTTGTGGGAGGATAAAGCATTCTTTTGGTGTATTCCCCAGGAGAAAGATAACTGGGTCTTGAGGTAGATTGGTTTCCAATTTTCTATGAAACCACTATATTGATTTCCAAAGTAGCTGGACAAGTTTGTACTCCTACCAGTAATGGAGTATTTCCCTTACTGCACATTGTCCCTAGCATAAGCTGTCACTAAAGTTTTTGATCTTAGCCATGCTGACAGATATAAGATGGAATCTCAGAGTCATTTTGGTTTTCATTTCCCTGGTGGCTAAGCATGATGAACATTTGTCTAAGTGCTTCTCCACCATCTGAGATTTCTATGTTGAGAAATCTTTGTTTATATCTATACTCCAATTTTTAATTGGATTATTTGGTTTGCTGATATCTAGTTGATTGAGTTCATTATATATTATGGAAATTATCTGTCATATGAGGAGTTAGTAAAAATATTTTCTGATTCTGTGGGCTACTATTTTGTCGTATTGACAGTGTACTTTGACTTACAGACACTTTTTGGATTCATGAGGTCCCATTTTTTTTTTTTTGTGCCAATGTGTTCAAGGCTATTTCCCATTTTCTCTTCTATCAAGTTTAGTGTATCTGGTTCTATGTAGGTCTTTCATCCATGTGAACTTGAATTTTGTGCAAAATTATTAGATCAACAAGAATCTATTTGCAATCTTCTACATTCAGATGTCCACTTAGACCAACACCATTTGTTGAAGATGCTTTCTTTTTTAATCATATAATTCTGGTTTCTTTGTTAATAATCAGTATTCATAGGGGTGTGGATGTATTTGATTGCTTTGATCAGTCTATTTTTATTCCAATACCATGAGGTTTTTATTACTATGGCTCTGTAGTATAACTTTAAATAGGGATAGTGATACCTCCAGATGTTCTTTTATTGTATAGGTTTGTCTATACTTTCTTGGGTTTTTGTTGTTTTTCATATAAAGTTGAGTGGTTTTCTTTTAAGTTCTGTAAAGAATTGTGTTGGAATGTAGATGGGGATTGCATTGAATCTTTCGAATGCTTTTGGTAAAATGGCCGTTTTTACTGTTAATCCTACTGATCCATGAACATTGGAGATCTTTCCATCATGTGATATCTTCTCTGATTTCTTTATTTAAAAACTTGAAGTTTTTGTCATACAGGATTTTTGTTTGCTTGATTATAGTTACATCAAGATATTTCATTTTGTTTGTGGTTATTGTGAAGTGTGTTGTTTCCCTGATTTTTTTCTCAGCCTGATTGTTGTTTGTGTGTAGGAGGGCTACTAAACTTTTTTTAAAAGTTAAGTTAATGTATGTAGCCACTTCACTCAAGGTGTTTATCAGCTGTAGCAATTCCCTGGTTGAATCTCTGGGGTCACCTATGTATGCTCTTATGTCATGTGCGAACAGCAAACTTTGACTTCTTTCTTTCCAATTTGCATCCTTTTGATATACTTTAGTTGTCTTATTACACTAGCTAGAACATCAAGTACTATGGTGAAGAAATAGGGAGAGAGTGGACAACCTTGTCTTATCCTTGATTTTAGTGGAATTGTTGTGTGTTTCTTTCCATTTTATTTGATCTTGGCTATTGGATTTTTGTATATTGCCCTTATTGTGTTTAGGTATGTGCCTGTGTCCCTGATCTCTCTAAGACTTCTATCATGAAATGGTTGTGTCAAACACTTTTTCAACATCTAAAGATCATGTATGTTTTTTTCTACCAGTTTGTTTATATTATGGTTTACATTGACAGAATTATATATGCTCTTATGTCATGTGCAAACAACAAACTTTGACTTCTTCCTTTCTAATTTGTTGAACCATCCCTGAATTTTTGATGTGTTCCTGGATTCAGTTTGTGAGTATTTTACTGAGTATTTTTGCATCAATGTTCATGAGGAAATTTGGTCTGAATTTTTTTTTCTTTGTTGAGTCTCTGTGTGGTTTTGGTATCATGGTCACTGTGGCTTCATAAAATAAATTGAACAATGTTCCTTCTGTTTTTATTTTGTGAAATAATTTGAAGAGTGGTGGTATTAAATCTTCCATGAAAATAGGTCAAATTCTGCAGTAAGATTGTCTGACCATGTTTTTTGGGGGGTGGGATGGGTGGCAGAATTTTAATGACTGCTTCTATTTTCTGAGGGATTATAGGACTACTTAAATTGTTTATTTGGACTTGATTTAACGTTGGTAAGTTGTATCTATCAAGAAAAGCATCCACTTCTTTTAGATTTTGCAATTTTATAAAGTACAGGTTTTTGAAATATGACATAATGATTCTTTGGTTTTACTTGGTGTCTGTTTTTATGCCCCCTTTCCTCTCTGATTTTGTTAATTTGTATATCTTCTGTCCTTTAATTAGTTAGGATTAAGATTTATGTATCTTGTTGATTTTCTCAAAGAACCAACTCTTTGTTTCATTGATTCTTTGTGTTTTCTTTGTTTCTCTTTAATTATTTCAGCCTTAAGTTTGATTACTTTTTGCCATCTACTCATCTTTGGTGTGTTTGCTTCTTTTTGTTCTAAAGTGTTCATGAGTGCTCTTATGTTGCTAGCATGAGATATGTCCAATTTCTTTATAAAGCAACTTAGAGTTATGAACTTACCTTTTACCACTGTTTTTATTGTGTCCTGTAAATTTGGGTATGTTGTACATTCATTTTCATTGAATTCTAGAAAGTCTTTAATTTCTTTCTTCACTTCTGTGTTGATCCAAGAGCCATTCAGCAAAGAGTTGTTCAATTTCCATGGGTTTGTTGGCTCTCTGATGTTTCTATTGTTGAGCCCCAACTTTTTCCCCATTACTTTATTTATTAATCTGTTTTACATCCTGATCACTGCCTCCTTCCCAGTTCTCCCTCACAGAGTCCTTCCTCCCACTCCCTCCCCTTCTTCTCTAAAGGTGGACCCATCCCCCTGAGTATTCTCCCACATTGACACATCAAGTCTCTACCACATTAGGTGAATCTTTACCACTGAGGCCAGACAAGGCCTCTTAGTTAGGGAATGGATTCCACAAATAGGCAATAGCTTTAGGGGCATCCCTATCTCCAGTTTTTGAGGGACTTGCATCTGAAATGATGGCCTGGTCAACTTTTGAGAACATTCTTTGAGGTACTGAGAAGAAGTAGCTATCTGTTGGGTCCATGAGTCATAACAGCTGTTAGTTCCATTATTTCTCTGTTTAGTTGCTGTCTGGACGACCTGTTCATTGTAAAAGTAAGATATGAAAGTCTCCTAGTAAGTGGAGTTTGACATGTGGTATAAGTGTTAGTAATGTTTCTTTTACAAATGTGAGTGCCCTTGTATTTGGGGCATAGATATTCTGAATTGAAATGTCATTTTGGTCAGCTTTTCCTTTGATAAGTATAAGTATCCTTTCTCATTTTGTTCAATTATTTGTGAATCAAAGTATAGTTTTTAGATATGTGAATTGCTATCTTTGATGTTGAGATACGTTTCCTGTATGAAGTAGAAGGATGGATCCCCTTTTTGTGTCCATTCTGTTAGCCCGTGTCTTTTTATTGGAGAGATTTAAGTCCATTGATTTTGAGAGGTATTAATGACCAGTGGTTGTTTAATTCCTGTTATTTTGTTGGTGATGGTAGTAGTAATTGATGTCTCTGTGTCTGTGTCAGTGTCTGTGTGTGCACTTCCTCAACCTAGGTCAAATTTTTGGGGTTATTGTGACTCCTACACATACAGAGAAAGTGGGGAGAGGATGGAGCAAAGGAAGAGAGAGAGAGAGAGAGAGAGAGAGAGAGAGAGAATAAGAAAGAGAGAGTTTCATCTAAAAAAGAAGCCTTATGAGATTTCTTCTATCCATATTGGGATGCCAACTAGTAGTGTAATTGTTAAGTTCTTGATTAGGTGACTTTGGATTGTCAACTGGTGTCATTTTGAAGTTATTTATTAAATGATCATTTATTTTATTGATGAGACTTTTGGTCATAAATAGAAAAAACTGCCTCATAGTGAATGTTCTGCTACTCTAGTCCTTATAGTCTTTCTGTCATGACTTCTACTCTAATCCTCAAGTCTTAGGTTTAGTGGATGTATTACAGTTGTATTAGTCAAAGATGGGCATCCCCATGGTTAATTTGGCACCCATGGTTAGTTGTTCTCTGTCTTTTACTAGTTGTAAATTTCTATGATCATTTCAAAAACTACAAAAAGAAGCTTCGTTGATAAGTGTTGGGAACTACACGTATCTATGGATATATGAGTAGATACTTAGAATGCAGTTGAGAATTTACAGTGCCAGGTATAAATTTAATCCTATTGAGTGGTTTTAAGACCAATGCCACCACTATGGGTGACTCCTAAATATAAGTGCTATCATTACATCATTGATATCTTTTCATATTGGCTACTCTTGTGGGTTGAAGGCTTTAAACCTAGTTAAGAATATTTAGCTGTTTTGTTCACTTGGAAGTTTGAATAAAACCCTAAGATACTATGAGAGTTAATATTCAAGGAAAGTTATCAGGTCAGTTCTAGCTCTATTCCTCCAAGTCCTGTGTCAGAAGTATGTAGTATCTTTAGCAACTGGCTTTTTTTTTTAACTTTCAAGTTTTGGGAGTATCCAAGGTTAAAGGTGGCTAATTGTGTTTTATGAGCCTTTGACTTCCTTTATCAACAAATCCTAAGGAGGTTTCCCTTGCCTGGCACTGGAATTTTTGGTAAGACTATGGCTCTTGTGGAGAAAGTTATTACCCCAAAGAACATAACTTAATGTAAACTATTTATATATGTAAATATACACATTGAATATATTGTATTTATCTTTTAAGTAAAATAAAATAACGTGTTTGCCCATGTCTTTTTCAATCATCCTTAGTTCTCTTTATCCATAATCTATCCTCTCTCCAGGTTGCCCTTTTTCCAGATGAAATCCCCCTTATATTTCTATTTTCCTTTTCATAAAACTTGTCTCATATTATCCTCTTCTTAGAGCTCCTCCCTTCCTCCCTTTTTCCTACTTTTCTCATGTATGTAGAGACTCTAAGTTACAATCGCTTGGTATTGTCTCCAGGGGAATCATCAATTATTCCAGTTTGGCTGGATGCCCAGAAAGTTTTGGGAGACTCCAGAAGCAGTGGGAGCCTTGAGCCCAGAGCAAGGAATGCTGCAAGAGCCACTGAGACATAAAATCATAGTAAGTTACCCCAAAAGGCAATTTTAACTATACAAAAATACTATTTCTGAATTAAAAATGAGAACCTCTGTTTCAGATCACATGAGTGCAAGGATCAGGTATGAGGGGAAAGAAATGTTACTTGAAAAGGCATTGTAGTATTCCTTGAAATGGTGATCACATGCGTAAACCCCTACCTATTTTCAATTGCAATTTTTATATATTTCTTTTTAAAAGGTTGAAAAATAGCTGTACAACAACAACAAAAAGGATCTATGATAATAGAAAGGCTTGAGAGACAAGAGACAGAGGAAATAAGAGAACAGGAAGTACTTAATAGTAAACTTATGGTATCTAATGAAATTGGGGATCAAGACAGACAAACCATTGAACATACAGAATGATCTCTTAATGAAAATGAGAAAAGGAGACAATCCCCACTGGTTTTCTCAGTTACTCAGGAACAAATGCAAGAAAATGGTAAAAATGTAAAAACTGAACAACTAGTCTGGAATCCTGTTAAAATACAAGGAGAAAACATTTTAAAGAAAGAATGAAAACTTATGGAACCCACTCACCATTTGTGAGACAGATGTTAAATTCCTGGGACACCCAAAACAGGAAGACTATCCCCTAAGACTAGAAAGATTTAGCAGCAACTGTCCTAGAAGCTGGTTATTAATTATAATGGCTGACATGGTGGTGAGAAGAGGCTACAATTATTGACAATTGTAATAAACCTAAAAGTCTTAATATAGTGAAAGACAATTACTATATGTCTTAGGGTTTCCATAGCTGTGAAGAGACACAATGACCAAGGTAATTCTTATAAAAGACGATATTACAGATTTAGATATTCAGTCCATTATCATCAAGGCAGGAAGCAAGGCAGCATCTATGCAGGCATGGCACTAAAGAAAGATCTGAGAGTTCTACGTCTTGTTCTGAAGGGAACAACCCCATAGTGACACACTTCATCAAACAAGACTTCATACACATCAATAAGTCCACACCACCTAATAGTGCCATTCTTTGGGCCATGCATATTCATATGACTACATTTCACTCCCTAGCCCCATAGGTTTTTTCAAACGTATGAGTCTATAGTAGAGGAAGGCATACCTAGCCATAGCATGAGGATACAAAATATATTTAGTTCAACTTCAAAAGTCCCATAGTCTATAATAGTCTCAACAATATTAAAAGTTCAAAGTTCAAAATCTCTTATGAAATTCATTCAATCATTTAACTGTAATCCCCTATAAAATAAAAATTAAAAAGCAGATGCATACTTCTAATATCACAGGATATATATTAACATTCTAAAATATCAGTGAGAAAATACTGGACCAAAGCAAGACCAAAAACCAGCTGGGCAAATTCCAAAATCAGCATCTTCATGTCTGATGTCAAAGCTCTCTTCAGATCTCCAAGTCCTTTCATCTTTGTTGACTACAACATAATTCTTTCTCTTTTCCTGATTCTATTCCCTGTTAGCAGCTTTGTTTGGCAGGTATCCCACAGTTCTGACATGTCTAACATCTTGGGATATCCAAGGTAACTTTAACTTCACAGTTTCTTGTTCCAAAGTCTGGGATCTACACATGATCTCTCTTCCAAAGGGCTGGTGTCACTTCTCCAACTCTGCCCTCTGTAGCACTCTTGGCTCTGTTTGACTGCACTCCACTGTTGCAGTTCTTGGTGGTCATTCCATGGTACTGGCAGGAATGTTGCTGGACTTTACCAATAGGCTCCCTTCATGGTGCCAAGTCTCAACTTCTTTGCAAGACTCCTTCAGTCCTGGGCCATCAACCACAAATGAGGCTGTTCCCTCTCCTCTTACAGTTCCATGCCTCAGTCATGACACCTTCATGCCTTGAAATCCTGTACCAGCTGGGTGATTCTTACACATTACTAAGTCCAGCTGCAGCACAAGGTACAACCTAGGCTCAGCTTTTTGTGCTCTCAGAAATCCTTCCCAAAGTATTTCATCTCAATGATGTTGATCTCTGCTAATCACTGCTAATTTCTTAGCTTCAGCTAACCAGCATCAATTGTCCAAGAAGTCCTTTGTATTTTTGACCCTAAAGTCAGAGCCACATGGCTGTTCTACCTCTTCCTAGGGCAAGAACACGCCCCCCTCCATTCTGTTGCATCATCACCAGCTTACTGTTTTCCAACTCCTTCACTGCCTAAACTAGGCTGTCATGGATCGAACTTGCTCTGTAGACTGACCTTGAAAACAGAGATCTACATACCTTTGCCTTTTGGATGGTAGGATTAAAGGCATATGTTTCCACACGTGAACCTAAGCTTTGCTCTACTTGTAACTTTCTTTGTTCCAGGCTGGCCTTGAACTCAAGAGTTCTGCTTGCCTCTGTCTCCTGAGATTAAAAGCCTCTACTATCATGCCTGGACCTAAGCTTTTCTAGTTCACTGTTCCTCAAGATCCAGACCAAAAGCCTATGTCCTTCATTTCTGGATTGTAGTTTATTCTTGATTAAATGTCCAAATGAAACTATTCCTTGTTCATCTGCAAACACATAAATAGTAAGTGTAGCTATGTGGGATCTTTCCCCAAAGTTACCACTCCCTTAATTCCAATTAATATCTTTGAACATGGGATTTAGCTCCATTTTACCTCTTGGTGCCCCTTTACTACTTGAATCATAGTGCTGAGGCCTATTCCCCCTACCCCCCAGTATAGCTGTAGATGTTTAATTCAATGCCTGCCAGCTATGTCGTATTGTTGCTGTAATATACCTGCCAGTCATTGAGAATGAAAAATAACTTGAATCAGAGCAAGGCCATGCTGATTATGTATTTTGTTATGATCTATATGAGATTTTTTAATCTTAAGAAATCCCACAAAGCTTTATGTAGGATACATCAAATTAAATGTCTGTGTGAACTGTTATGTCTAAAATGACTTGAGTCAGAGCCAATCACAGGGCAGAACTTCCTGTGCTTGCTTATGAGCTCACTGTTTTTTTGAAGTTTTAGCCTTTATAAGCTGACAGAGAAAGATATCCAAGGCCAGAGCCTCAGCCTCAAATTCTGAGCTGTGTCCCTGATAAATCATTCTTAGGGTGTGCATTCAATAAACCATCCTTGTCTGACTGAGAGCTGAGTTTGTGTGGTTTGTGGGTGACTCCTGAACACCCAACACATATATTTTGTAGTTTTGCTTTCTAAGTTTGCTACATTTGTTCAAACTGCTCCTCATAAGAATGAACCACAGAACAGATTCTAAACTTGTTTGATTTGAAACTTCCTTTGTCAATGCAATTAATCTGAAGACTCTCTTTATCTTAGCTTCAGACAGACCATTCAGACAAAGGCAAAAAGCTGCAACAATCTTCACCAAAATATCACAAGTACGATCTTTAGGTAGCAAACTAAAATTCTTGTACTCTAAAACCATTAGAATCAGTAGGCTTGTACAATTCATATTACCCTCAACATCACTACCTTCCATATTCCCACTAGGATGGTACAAAGAACCAGCAGTCTCAACTAACCTGCCCCCCACCCCAGAGTTCTCTCAGACACCCAACCACCAAACAGGCAGCATATACCAGCTGATATGAGGCCCCCAAGACATATACAGCAGAGGACTGCTGGGTCTGGACTCAGTCAAAGAAGGTGTACCCAACCCTCAAGAGACTGGAGGACCCAGGGAGTGGGGAGGTATGGTGGGGTAAGAAATGGGTGGGGGCATCCTCATGGAGAAGGGGAGGAAGAAGTATGGGATATGGAACCGTCAGAGGGTGGATTGGGAGAGAGATAAAATATGGACTGTAAAAAAAGATTAAGTAAATGAACATGAAGTAGAAGGAAAAACAACCCCACTTAAAGCATTCCACTGAATCTGTAATCAAAGATCTAAAATGCACATTCCTCCAAAAGAAGTGTGATCAAGCCTATCAACACAATACCCTAGTCCCTGGTACCAACTTCTATCTTAGTTAGGGTGTTTGTTGCTGTGTTAGGGTTTCCATTGATGTGAAGAGACATCATGACCAAGGCAACTCTTATGAAGAACAACATTTAATTAGGGTTGGCTTACAGATTCAGATATTTAGTTCATTATCATCACAGCCAGAAACATTGCAGCATCCAGACATTGTGGCACTAGAGAAGAAGATGAGAATTCTATATCTTGTTCTGAAGAGAACCAGGAGAAGACAGGTTTCAGGCAGCTCGGAGGAGGGTCTCAAAGACCACCCCCATAGTGACACACTTCATCCAAGAAGACTTCACCTACTTCAACAAAGCCATCACCTAATAGTGTCACTCCCTGGGTCAAGGATTTTCACACCACCACATCATGTAAAGGTCAATTTGTTGATGGAAGACAGCAGATGCAATTTGATGACTCTATTATTATACAATGTACTTCTTCTTTAATAGCCTGGGAAAAGGTAGCGGAACAAGGAAAATCTATGCCATTCACAAAGATTATGCAAAGCCCCAGAGAGACTTTTACTGACTTCTTATATAGATTAACATCTCTATAAACAGGGCAGTTTCAGATCCAGATGCAAAGTAGGTATTTATAGAAATTTTAGCCTTGAAAATGCAAACGCAGAGTATAATAAAGTTCTTAGACCTTTAAAAGATCAAACAGCACCCATGAATGAATAGATTAGAACTACTGCCGATATTAACCCCAACGACTATGTAATTGAACAAGCAATGGTCAATAATCTTAGATATCAAAATCTCCATTGTTTTTGCTGTAGGATATAAGGTCTTTTAAAAATGGATTATGTATACCATGATCCTAGATCCTTCTCTAGAATACCTCTGCTTTCCTGCCTTTGTAGAGGTGTGATAAGGGTAGAAATTATATTGAATATAGATCTGCAAGAGATATTTCAGGTAATTCCCTACTTTTGGAAAACTCCGGAAGGGCAACAAACAACAAGACCCAGGTATTTCCTGCCATGGATCTACAAAACAACTAGAGAAAACTAAACTGCGTATTGAAGATCTAATGCATGCCACAGAAGGAAGAGCTGGGCTAGACTTAGCCATAAGTAAGCATTTGATACTATCACCAAAAATGCAATGCTATAAAACACTAATTGTAATTCATGGACCTCTACCCCCAGAGGCCATAGCAATAGTTTTAGGAAAAATGTAACCAAACATTTCAAGGTTTCATTATGCATCCTGAAATTATAGATTAAAGATTTACATGGCAGATATAGGGATAAACCTATGGGGAAGATATCTATTACAAAAATTCAGAGCTCAGATTGATATTCCTTAAGTCTCAGACATTGGAAACCTATATTAACTGAACTGTATGTTAACATATTATGTAATATGGCTTGATTGTTTTTGTGTTTAACTTGATGAGAAGGCCAGCCTGGTGGCATGAAGCTGGTAATAGAATATGAGTACCTGAGTGTAGTTTATTTATGGATTCATAAAGATAGAAATGTACCTTGATAAACAGAAAGTGAGAATAAGATTAGCTGAAAAACATTGGATTGTTAGAAAAACTACTGAATTAGATTAACCAGTATATTTGAAAGATGGTGTAATATCATAATAAAAATCAGGGAATGTGTTGTGCTGGAGAAGGAGTTTTGTCTGTATTTCCACAGGTGATGAAAGATTATGGGTTCCACCAGAATTGATAAAGATCTGACCTGAATAAGAGAATCTTGCACATGAAAAGCATAATGTAATGAAGGAAAAGATGCAGAAAGACAACAAGAAAGCTAAACCCCATGCATGGGGACAGCTCAACAAACTGGATGAAAAAGGACAAGTAATCCATCAGACTGGCAGACTAGTAAATGGACATTTCCTGAGGGATCAGGACTGTAGTTATGAAGGTTCATCATATCAACAGATCTTCATAAAGACATTCAGACTGTTAAGTTTATGTGATTGATAATTGTTTTTGTTGTAAAACTGTCTATGATTTTTAGCTTAATGAGAAAAGGGGAAGATGTAGAGGAATTTTAATTCAGCAAAATGGCTGCTCTGGCAAGAGATCACATCCAAAGACCTAGGTCTGTTTAATCTGGCTAGAATACAGACACGCCCATACTCCAAACCTTTAATCCTAAACAATGTAGATAAGTTTAATTTTTAGAAGGAAGCAGCCATATTTGAAAATGACATCTAATTAGGGGGAAGATGAAGTAACAAATCATAGAAAGATATGACACAATGAGTCAGAGATAGGATAAGTCCAACTTTTCTGAGAATAGCACAGGAAAGAAAGAGAAGCAGTTGTAGAGTTGTAGAGTTGTAGAGAAGAGTTGTAGAGCCCAGGAAGAGTCAATCAGTTGGGAGTCAGTGCAGTGAGTTCATGAAACTCAGTATAGGTCAGCAGATGCAGTTGAAGCCAGAGAATATAAAAGAGCCAGAAGATTAGAACAAATTGCCAGAGTTAGTTTCAGGCCTGAATACAGCAATTCAGTCAGAAGCCAAGTACAACAGTTTGAATCAGTCAGCTTGGGGAAGAGTTTGGGTCTGAATGGCTGAATTGAACCATCCAGCCAGATTTAGTAAGGAGCTAGAAAGAGTGAGTTTATTCAGCAGTAAGTCTCAGAGGCTAAAACATTCTAGTCCTAAGTTAGCAGATGAAGATCAGACGTTGAAGCCTACAAGGTCGGTATGGAGGCTAGAAGCTTCTAGACCTAAGCTTTGGGATAGTAGAATGCTTTGGGCTCATCCCAAGCCATGTATTTGTAATGCTTGGACATGGCTCTCATCTCATCCCTTTATCTGAGGGACTAAAAGTGACATTTACACAATTTTTATTTTTTTTCCTAGACATTTTCAGGAATTACAGAGATCTCTCATTCATTTTGGTTGATGAATTTCCAGGGTGATAAATGTGAGCTGTATTTGTTCCTATGTGAAGACATATATTATACATTGAAGATCTTTTTTTCTCAAAAAATGAGAGCTCTGTAGTTACATGTATATAATTATATTCGGTTCTTCTATTTTGTTACATTGATCAGCATATCTATTTTATGCCAGTACTGTAAGATTTTTGTCTCTGTATTATAGCTCAAAATCTGTGATTGTGATTCTCTTGCATTTGTGTTATTTGCTCAGAATTATTTAGGCTTTCTGGTTTTTATTTTTGTTTGTTTGCTTGTTTTTGTTTTTTGTGGTTCTCTATGAATTTTAATTTTTTTCTACTTTTGTAAATAATATCATGGGTATTTTTATTGGAATTATATTGAACCCTTTGGTGGTATAGTCACTTTCATAATAGTAATCCAACCAATCTACAATTTTTGGATTTCCTTTTTTCAATCTATTCCAATTTTTTTTTTTTTGAGACATCAGTGAATGCAAGAATTTCTATGATCTCTTTCTTTGCACTTTTGGTAGTGATATATAAAAAGATTACAGATGTTTATAGGTTGATTTTGGTATCCTACCACTTTGCTGAAACAGTTATTTCTGGGAGACTTTTGGTGGAATTTGTTGGTATTCTTATGTATAGTATCAATGTTATCTGTAAATTGTGTTAATTTGATTTCTTTTCTTGTTTCTATCTCTAATTCTCTTCACTTATCTTACTGATCTAGCTAATGCTTCAAGCACTGTATTAAAATGAGTAGTGAGGTTTCCATTGTTTAACATTTTACTGAGAAAAAGCCATACCTTTGACTCCAGGACTCCTGCTGTTTCTAATTATCATGGAGTTATTCACATTAATGAGTAGGACAGTCCTTGGAAGGAAGACTCCTCTACTGCTATTGAGTCTAGAAAATATATACACTATTATTCAAACAAGTTTTAAGTCCATAGCAGCCACCAACACTCATGGAGGCTCACATTGGGGCCCTATCCCAGGGGCAGGAACCTTGTCACTCTGTCCCCACCAAGGTCAAGCCTGGCTCTGCAACATATGTTGAATCATCCTTATATCTCTCAGGTAAATACAACTGGACTGTGGTAGATGATCATTTTGACAAATGTCCATACAAAATTTATAAATATTTTATTGAAGATTTTGAATCTATCTTCATCATGACTATTGGTGGACTTTTCTTTGTTTCTTTGTTTCTTTGTTTCTTTGTTTCTTTCTTTCTTTCTTTCTTTCTTTCTTTCTTTCTTTCTGTGGGATTCTATCTAATTTTTCAAATGAAAGTGATGTTAGCTTTGTAGAGGAATTTGTAGTTGTCTTTGGCTAGAATTACTCCCTAGTGCCTTCCTAGCAACAGTTAACCAAAGATTAGTCTGATTGTTTCAGATGTACTTTCAGAAGATTGTGATTGTATACAGTCTTGCTTCAGAGCACCCATCTGTCACCTAACAATAGCTGGTCATTTAGATACTTGCCAGAATAGACACCTGCTCACTTACTCCCACACTCTACAAAATCTTGTCCTGCTGAGGCTGCTTAGCCTTCCTGTCCTGCTGTGTCAGGGTTGGGTTAGAGAAGAGAAGAGCACAAACTTGAGTTTTTAATAAAGAGAACCTAATATGATTATATCGGAAATGGTTCCTTGGTGGTCTTTTGGGGTTCAGGAATGCATCCTCGCATAACAACTAATCCTGAGGTTTGCCTGAGAAAAAACACTTCCACCATATTGGGTCAAATTTGAAGCAAGCTTTAATAAATATTAAATACTTTATGTAGCAGATGTGCAGCTTAGCCTTAATGTTGATCCCAAACTACTGGAGTGGAGGAAGGGGAACTATCTCTAAAGCTGATGCCTGTATGTGGGATATGTTCTTCTAGCTGAGCTGCCTTGTCCACCCTCAGTAGAAGAGGTTGTGTCTATCCCTGCAGACACTTGATGTGCCAGGGTAGGGGGATACCCAGGGGACCTGCACCCTCTCAGAGAAGGATGTGGGGGATGGAGAGAGGAACTGTGGAGGGGAACGGGAGAGGGTACAGCAATTGGGATATAAATAAATAGATAAATAAATAAATAAAAAATATTAAAAAATCACCAAGATATGAACTTTGGTCAGAATCACTCCTTGGTATTTCCCAGATGAGTGACTGAGAAACATATGTTCATTGGCTTGTAAAGATAAACCTACTGTACTTTCACATGAAATTTTTATTTTATTCCAAGAAGTATAACTACCAGCATTCCAGGAGGTAATTTGATCTTTGGGAAAATGGGGTGAAAAGATTAAATTTGGTTATTTAAATATAAAGAGGGAAATATTACAATAAGCACAAAAGAAATTCAGAATGTTATAAGGGAATACATTTAAAAACTGTATTCTACAAAGTTGAAAAAAAATCTAAGAAAAAAGGGACAATTTCTAAGACTCATCTAAACTTCTAAAAGTAAGATGAATAAATTTTAAAAACACCCAATGAGCTTCAGTATGTTACATCATTGTGGATTTTCAATTAAAAAAAAAAGATTGTAAATACCACTCTGAGCTAATTTATTATCATGTCCACACACAAATAGTTTTTGTTATTTCTATAAAATTCTTTTAAAAACTGAAATAGTTGTACTGAACATTCCAATGCATATTTTTGAATATTCTTCCTACCCAAATTAGAAAAATGCAGCTCTAAACATTTAAGAATTCATTTTCAGCCAGTAAAAAAAGAAACACACACTTTTTAATTGCACACATAAATAACTCTTGCATGTATACATGGAGTGCTAGTTTTGAGAAACTATAAAGTCTGACATCTGCAGAATTTGCTTGCTTCACACATATTTGTGGTTTATTAGTCAGCCTGTTCTCTGTTTATAGTAGTTGCATTGTTACATAAGGAGCTACAAATTATGCTATAGAACACCTGTGCTCCAGTCAATTCCTGAGATAATTCTTACACACACACTTAAATGAACATAATTATCTGTGTTCATGCACATCCATACACAAGTTTACATGTATGCCACAAGAGCAAAAACTGTACAAATACGCATAATTTAATTATGTATACATATGATTGAGAGTCAAAGAAAATAAAATTAATATAAACAAAATAATTAGCTTTAGTACAATTTTAGCATGTATAGAATGCAAACTGTTTTAGTTTTTGAAGTTAAATTTATAGTTTGCTTTTCATTCATATATGATAGCTCGGAAATGTAATAAAGCCATCTTCAAACTTTAAATAGACTAGGAAATTTCTTTCATATATTCCAGTACAGAATGAAAAAAACCATTTAATCATTTAGTGTTAATGACAAAATCAGCATATTTAAGAAAATAGCAACTGTTATGTTTATAATACTGATTATCTTACAAAATCTATATGACATATACACAGTTTAGAAATTAATCCTATTGATCATTCCTATGTGTGTACAGATATTGAGCTTTACTAGTACGGTTTTACTACATATAAATTAAAAATTTATGTGCTTGGGGTTGAAGAGATGACTTAGTAGTTAAGAGCACTTGTTGTTTTACTAGAGACCTGAGTTTCATTTTAATAAGGCATCTCTGAGCCATACAACTCCAGTTTCAGGGAATCATCATGCATTCTTCTAGCATGTTTGGGCACCTGCCCTTATATGGTACATGGTACACACACTTATACAACACCGACTCACACACACATGTGATCTTTTAAAATTTTTAATATAGATAATACTAAGAATATTTGGCTAAGATTTTAGGCAATAGGCTTCAATTACTCAGCCTGCAAATCATTTGGAAGATTAAATTGTTAACAGATATCTCAAAGTATTACTGTAATCTATTGATCATTTCATACAATTTGATCATCAAACTACTAATAGAAGTGGTATAAAGTTTACAATAGGAAGAAACGTATACTAATAATTCCTATCATAACATCTTGTTTGTAACAATGAGTGTATTTCTATATCATAGTCAGTGGCTCAGTCAGTGATGTTCAGTATACCCCAAACTCCATGTAACAAATATCATCACCTATTTGCTTCCAGAGATGATAATATCAATATGATGATATCTTGCTTACGTATAATTTTCTGTGGTGTCATAATCATATTTACTAGAATTGTAGAAATTGTCAAGTTTTACAGTTCTTAAAAATAAATCTCTGTTGACAATTAATACCTTAGGACAATTAGACAGGGAGAATAACAAAGTCAGATGTACAGAATGTGAAACACAATTCAATAATGTTCGAGACTATAGTTTAACTCTTTCCTCTTAATTGAAATATTCCTCCCTGGAAGGAGGTTGAAAAGACTTCAGGAATCTAATAAAATCTATAAGGTTCAGGGAGCTCATTAAGACAAAAGACTCTCAAGGACCCATTTTATGGCTATAAAAGGAGCTAAAAATTGATTGAGAAGGAAGGATCTATTTTTGGAGTTGTCTGCAATATTACCCACAAGAGAATATTATTTATATTTTTATAAGTACATTGTGTAGATTTTCCTGTATTAACAATAAGTGTCAACCTTATCAGTTGGAATATTGCAAAAGTTAACTAGGTAAATATATAAGGTCTTCGTAATATCTTCAGTGATTTTAAAGAACTGTGTTAAGCAGAAATGCTAAAATGTCATTAAATTATCTATGGTGGTTTGAATAAGAATGGCCCCCATAGGCAAATATATTTGGATACTTAGGGTAAAGCACTATTTGAAATGTTTAGGGGGGTGGACTTGTTGGAGTGGGTGTGGCCTTCTTGTAAGAAGTGTGTCACTGGAGATGAGCTTTGATGTTTTGAAATCTCATGCAAGACCCTTTCTTTCTGTTTCCTATAGATCTAGATGTAGATTTCTCAGTTACCATGTTGGCTGGCATTCCATATACAGCAACATGATGACAATGTACTAATTCCCTAAAACTAATTAAATTCTTTCCTGTACAAATTTGGTTGTGGTCATGGTGTCTCTTAAGAGCAATAGAACAATGACTAAAACATTAGTCAGCACACAGGTGCTGTTCATTATATTTGTATACATTTTATTTGACTAATTTTACTACCCTCTTTTAATATATAACTTTAATTTTCTAAGGATTACAGTTTTCTCGGTTTCAATTGTAAAGCTGTAGCACCTCTAAACAATAGTATTTGTTGAAATGAATGAGCTCAATAATTAGTTATAATCACTTTTGAGTTATAAATAGAACTGATGAATCTTTAAATTACTTGTGGTATATACAGATTACATTAATTTGAGGTTTATTTGCAAATTACCTTTTAAAGTGACTGTCATAGTTTATATCAGTTGTTAAATGTGTGGAAGAGGAATGACAGGATCACAAATGAAGAATTACTTCCATAGCATTGGTCTCTAAGACATTTCCTTAATTTCTAGTTGATTTAGGAGTACCTAGCCCATGGTGGTCATAGTGTTTTATCATGGCCATAGAAAGCAAACTGAAATCAAAATTGATATAAAGAATGGGGTTGCTGTGGTGGAGTTGACTATCTATCTTTTAAGCCTGCAATTATTGTATTGGAAAAAGGTGGAGGAATTTGGAGCTATGTGTTGGGAAACCATTAAGTATACAGAGTTTAGTGAGTTATTGTATGGGACCTTGGAAGTTAGGAATGTTGAAAAATGCAAGTGATGGAGGCCTGGCTTGTGAAGTTTCAGAGGGAGTCACAAACTCTATTAGGAATGTTTCTATGATACATTTAGAATAAGAATCTCTGGAAGTGAAACCTCTGCTTTACTGGAACTTTAGAAGTCTGATTACCTGTGGCTGAAAGATGAGGTGTGATTAAGAAGTCAGTAACATTGAGATGAAATTTTCTGAGAAGTAATTCTGTTCAAAGTCAGAACAGTATCCATAAAGGAACAAGATTGCACCTCAGATCCATAGCTAAATTTGGAAATATGTAATATAATCTCCCACATAGTAATAGTTTTGAAAGTATTATGAGGTCAAGGAGGGAAGCTGATGCTTGTCTCACCAAGAAGATTGGGACATTGGTGAAGATACAGTCTCAGTTGCAATGCAGACTCCAGGACTAAAGGGATCAGGGAGAATAGCTAATGTTTGTCACAACACTTCAGGGTTGCAGTGCATAAAGAGAGGCCAGGATGCCATTGGTGAAGTTACAGATTCAGTTGGATAACATTTGGAATGTAAATAAAGAAAATATCCAATAAAAACAAGTCAAAAAAAATCTATAAGAGCTGCATCTGCTATCTCCTGTGACTTCAGTAGTTATTGCTTCTCCTGGAGAGCTGGATGACTACATTGCCTGTAGCTTGATATTTCAAAAATTGAAGAAGAATTCAAGAAGAAGGACTGAGAGGAATCTACAGGAAATTAAACATCCCCACATTCTTAACAGACATACTTTTAGAGGAACATAGCCTACTCAAGAGAGGCATAGCGTTTATGTGCAGTTAACTGTGTCTCAACAGAGAACCAGCCAGGAGGAGGTTCTGGAGGAGGAGGAGCCAGGAGGTCCTCATATAGAGGAAAAAATGGACATTGCTTTGAAATTAGGGCCTTTTCCTCTATCTGTTTACTTTTACTAGCAGTAGTATTGGACAAGCAACATGAACTTTCTAGACATCTTTCTCTGATCTGCTGAATGGGGACCAGCCTCCTTCCCTGAATCCCTACTGTTAATGGAGTTATGTTTTGTGTTTGAACTTGTCCTGAGGCTCTAGGTCAACCATTGTTTATTAGATTTGTCTGTGACCAGTCTGCAGACAGCAGTCAGATATAAGAGATAGCAAAATGAATGATTCTGAGGACCACTGGGCTTCTATTTGAGGTCCCTCAGAGGTATATGTCAGGTACTTTGGAAGCACTATTCTCTCATGTCACTAAGGTACAACGTGGTTCTCTATAGCCAGTTTGCCAAGGGACAAATCTATGGAATGGTTTCAGCTAAAATTCTCCCTGTCAATTGCTTTGAAAGACTATCACTACCTACCCAACCATGGCAGCACATGACTAGGATGGGAGCGAGCCTCATCATGGGTATGACAGGTAATGTTAAGGAAGAAGGAATTACACCAGACATCAACATTTCAATTTGTCATCAATATAGAGAAATTTCAACTTACATAAAAAGATGTCAGAGCTAAAAATAATAGTGTCTAAGGCTAGTAAGATGGTTCTGGGGATAAAATGCTAGCTGTGTAAAAATGATGATTGGAGTTCAGATTACCAGAACTCACAAAAAAGCTCTGTCGTCATGATGGCCTGTCTGTAGACCCTCCAGAAGCAGAGACAGGGAATCTTCTGGGAAATCTAGCCAGCGGGACTAGCTAAATCAGTCAGCTCCAGGTTCAGAGAGAGACATCCCTACACATACATCTCAGGAAATATTCAAGGAACATGAAGATGCCTGATGTGTCCACCTGGCCTACACAAACACACATACACACAGACACACACACACAGACACACACACACACACGAGTGTATATACCATATACACACATGCTAAAAATAAATTTACTTTAAAATGAAAAAAAAAAAATCTTTCAGAGTGAGGTAACCCAGTCACAAAAGAAACACATGTTATACACTCACTGATAAGAGGATATTAGCCAAAAAGTTCAGAATATCCATGATACAATTCAAAGACCATATAAAGTTCAAGAAGAAAGACCAAAGTTTTGATGCTTCAGTGCTTCTTAGAAGGGGGTGGGGGTAAAATACTCACAGGAGGAAATATGGAGACAAAGTGTGGAGCAGAGACAGAAGGAATGGCCATCCAGAGACTGCCCCACCTGGGGATAGATCCCATATATGGTCACCAGACCCAGACACTATTGAGGATGCCATGAAGTGCTTCCTGAAAGGAGCCTGATATAGCTATCTTCTGAGAGGCTCTGCCAGAGCCTGACAAGTAGAGAGGTAGAAGCTCTCAGCCAAACATTGGACTGAGCGTGGGGTACCTAATGGAGCAGTTAGAGAAGAAACTGGAGAAGCTGAAGGGGTTTGCAGCTCTGGGGGTTTGGGGCAACAGTATCAACTGGCCAGACTGCCCAGAGATCCCAGGTACTGGATCACCAAGCAAAGAGTACACATGGAGGGACCCATGGCTCCGGCCAAGTATGTGGCAGAGGATGGACTTGTTGGACATCAGTCACAGGAGAAGCCCATGGGCTTGGGGGTGAGGGGTGGGGGTTTGATGTCCCAGTGTAAGGAATGACAGAGAGGTGAGGCAGGAGTGGGTGGGTGGGTGGGGGAGCACCCTCATAGAGGCAGGGGAGGGGTGAGATAAGGGGTTTCCAGAGGGGTGACCTGGAAAGGGGATAACATTTGAAATCTAACTAAATAAAATATTTAATAAAAAATAAAAGGAAAACTATGATATAAATAAAAACTCAATTACTAGACTAGTCTATAACAGCATATAAAATCATAATATCCCACATTTAAGAGTAAAGCCATCAAAACTGTTCATTGGGTCAAGAATATTACTGCTAATCCTGACAACTTGAATTTCATGTCTATGGCCCACATTGTAAAAAGAAAAAGTCAGTTCTTCCTTCTTTCCTTCCTTTCTTCCTTCCTTCCTTCCTTCCCTCCCTTCTTCCTCTCTTTCTCTCTTTTTTCTTTCTTTCTTGCTTTCTTGTTTGTTTGTTCATTTGCTTATCCACTTTATATCCCACTCACTGAGGCTATCCCTGTAACCCCTCCCACAATCCTTCCCTCACCCCCCCATCTCCTTCTCCTTTGAGTGGGTAAGCCCTGCCTGGGTATCCCATTACCCTAGCACATCAAGTGTCTGTGAGGCTAGGTGAAGCCTCTCCCACTGAGGCCTGACAAGGCAGCCTAGTTAGAACATAACCCATGAACAAGCCACAGATTTTGGGATAACTCCTGTTCGAGTTATTTGGGACCCACATGAAGTCCAAGCTGCACATCTGCTACATATGTGCAGGGAAGCCTAGGTCCAGCCTGTGTATATTCTTTGGTTAGTGGTTCAGTCTTTGAAAGCCTCAAGGGTCCAGGTTAGTTGAATCTGTTGTTCTTCCTGTGGAGTTCCTTTCCCCTTCAGAGTCCACATTCTTTCCCCTTATTCTTCCATAACAGTCCTGAAGCTCCATTCATTGTTTGGCTGTGGGTGTCTACATATGTCTGAGTCAGCTTGTGTGTAAAGCTTTTCAGAGGACAGCCATGCTAGACTTTTGTCTGAAAGCATAACAGAGTTACCGTAATAGTGCCCGGGATTGGTGCTCACCCATGGGATGGGTCTCAGGTTAGGACTGTTGCTGATTGACTATTCCTTCAGTCTTTGCTTCATTCCTGTCCCTGCATTTATTGTAGACAGAAAAAATTCTGGGTACAAAATTTTGTGGGTGGGTTGATGAGCCTATAACTTTACTGGGTTTCCTGCCTGGCTACTGGAGGTGGTCACTTCAGGTTCAATATTCTCAATGGTGTGAATCACAACTAAGGTCATGTCTATTGATTCTTGAGTGCCTCCCTTACCCCAGGTCTGCCTCATCCCTGGCAGTTGCAGATTTCCATTCATTCTCATGGCCATCTAGCTTTCCCCACATATGATCCTGAACCCCCTGTTCCCATCCTCATCCCTTCTCCCACTGAATTCCCTCCTTCCACCTGTCTCTTATGACCATTTTATTTCCTTTTCTAAGTGAGATCCAAGTATCCCCCCTTGTGTCTTTCTTTCTGGTTTAGCTTCTTTGGGTCTGTGAAGTATAGCATGGGTATCCTGTATTTTATGGGTACTATCTACTTATCAGTGAATACATACAATGCAGGCCTTTGGGGACTGGGTTACCTCATTCAGGAAGATATATATTCTCAAGGTCCATCCATTTGCCTGCAAAATTCATGATGTCTTTTTATTTAATAGCTGTATAGTATTCCATTGTGTAGATGTACCACATTTTCTTTATCCATTCTTCAGTTGAGTGACATCTAGGTTGTTTCTAGTTTCTGATTATTATGAATAAAGCTGATATTAACATAGTAGAGCAAGAGTCTTCATGGAATGTTGGAGAATCTTGTGGGTTCTGTCCAGGATTGGTATAGCTGGGTTTTAAGGGAGAAGTACTGCCAAGTTTCTGAGGAACTCCATATTAATTCCCAAAGTAGTTGAATAAGTTTGCACTCCCACCAGAAATGGAGGAGTGTTCCCCTTGCTCCACATCTTATCCAGCTTGTGCTATATCTTTTTTTTAAATCTTAGCTATTCTGATAAGTTTAAGATGGAACCTCAGAGTTGTTTTGATTTGCATTTCCCTGATGACTAGGGACTTTGAACATTTCAAGTGCTTCTCTGCTATTTGAGATTCCTCTGTTGAGAATTTTCTGCTTAGCTCTGCACCCATATTTTTAATTGGGTCATTTGGGTTGTTGTTTAACTTCTCAAGTTCTTTTTAAATTTTGGATATTATCCCTCTGTCATATGTAGGTTTAGTGAACATTGTTTCTCAATCTGTATGCTGCCATTTTGACCTAATGCCAGTGTTCTTTGCCTTATAGCTTTGCAGTTTTGTGAGGTTCCATTTATCAATTATTGACCTTAGAGCCTGAGCCATTGGTGTTTTGTTTAGGAAGTTGTCTCCTTTACGAATGCAATCAAGCATATTTCACAATTTCTCTACTATGAAGGTTAGTGTATCTGTTTTTATATTGAGGTCCTTCATCCACTTGAAGTTGAGTATTGTGCAAGGTGATAAACATGGATCTATTTTCATTCTTCTACATGGAGACATCAAGTTAGACCAGCACCATTTGTTTAAAATGCTTCTTTTTTCCATTGTAAGTTTTGGCTTCTTTATCAAAAATCAAGTGTCCATATGTGTGCAGGTTCATTTATTGATCTTTGATTCTATTGCATTGATCAACCTGCATATTTCTGTACCAATACTCCAAAGTTTGTATCACAATTGCTCTGAAGTACAGCTTGTGGTAAGGGATTGTGATTCTTCCCGAAGTTCTATGATTTTTCAAGATTGTTTTCTCTATCCTGGATTTTTGCTTTTCCAAATGAAGTTGAAATTGTTCTTTCAAGGTCTATAAAAATTGTGTTAGAATTTTGAAGGGGATTGCATTGAATCTCTGTATGGATTTTGGTAAGATTGCCATTTTCAGTATGTTAGTCCTACTTATCCATGAGCATGGGAGATCTTTCTATCTTTTGAGGTCTTCTTTAATTTTGAGAAAGTCAATTCCTACAAGTTGTCCTCTGACATCTACATGTTACCATGTTGCAAGTACATGAACCCCACACACATATAAACATACACAAATAGACAAGTATAATAAAAATTAATAACAGAACTAATGAGAGTATTACATTCAAAAATAAGAAATGTTTTTATTTTTTATTTAAATGTTTCAACATTTACAAAAAATAGTCAATGAATCCAAGGTGGGAAAATTAGTCTTTAAGACTGAAATACTAAGAAGGAATAAAGATTCAAATGGGACAAATATTTGTATCTAAGACATATATAATTTGAAAAGAAAATGAAGTTTAATGTATATTTTATTATCAAGAAAAACTGCTTAAAATGAGATGTTTTGTCCATAGTTAGAAATCATTAAAATAATATAGGATGAATATAACTGCATTAAAACGCATGCTATAATTAGACTTCAGGTTGAGATAATATGAAAGCCATAGAAAAATTAAAACTTTAGTACAACTGAAAACAAATCTGTGAGTATATATATATATATATATATATATATATATATACACACATATATATATATATACACACATATATATATATACACACATATATATATACACACACACACATATATATATATACACACACATATATATATATATATACACACATATATATATATACACACACACACACATATATATATACATATATATATATATACACTATGCTTCTCTTTTAAACTATGGCTATTGCACTCATAAACTCAAAGAAGCTATGGTTGCTTATCCAATATATACACAAGATTAAGTCAGTAAAATCTCTGGGACACAAGGGAAAGGTGATCCGGAAGCCCCACCTCTTATCAAAGAACTTTTAAGACTTGATTTTCACCCAGGAAATGAAAGGTTCTCCTTTAATGAAAGTGAAAAGCTTCTGTAAGGTATAGGAAAATATTAAGCAGACAAAATGACAGCCTCCAGAATGGAAATATTTTTTCTCCATCTCCACATCTGATAGAGGACTAATATCTAAAATATATAAAGAATTGAAGGAACTAGATATTAAAAAACAAATAATCCAATTTTAAAATTGGTTACCAACAGAAAATTCCCAACAGAGGAAACTCAAATAGCTGAGAAGCACTTAAAAAAATGTTCAACATCCTTAGCCATTAGGGAAATTCAAGTCAAAACTATTCTGAGATTCTATTACGCCTGTCAGAAAGACAATATCAACAACACAAGTGACTGTTCATGCTGATGAGGATGTTGACCAAGGAGAGCACTCCTCCATTGTTGCTGGGAGTACAAACATATACAACCACTTAGAAATTAATATGGCAGTTTCTCAGGTAATTGAGAATTGATCTATTCAAGACTCAGCCATATCATTTCTAGGCATATACTCAACAGATGCTCTGTCCTACCACAAGGGCAATTGTTCAGTTATGCTTATTTCATCTTTATTCATAGTAGCCAGAAACTGGAAACAATTACTAGATGTCCCTCAACCAAAGAGTGGATAAAGAAAATGTGACATATTTACAGAATGGACTATTACTCAGCTGTTTAAAAAATGATATCATGAAATGTGCAGGTAAATGGATGGAACTAGACAAAAATCTTCCTGAGTGAGGCAACCCAGAACCAATAAGACAAATATGGTTTGTATTTACTTATAAGTGGATATTAGCCAATAACAAAATAATAACCAAGCTTCAATTCACAGACCCAAACTGGTTAGTTAAAGAGAATGGGAGGGCTCTAGAGGGCACATAATGATCTCCCTGGTAGGGGAAATAGAATAGATTTTGCTGGTGGACTTGGGGTGGGTAAAGATGGAAGGGAGAGAGGATATCAGTGGAAGAATAGAGGGAGAGAGTGCTGAGAGAGAAGGCTGGAATTTAGGGGCATTTGGCCAGAGAGAAACCTAGTGCCATAGAAAATTTCTAGAATCCTTAAGGCTGACTCTATTGAGGATGCCTACTAATGAAGGATATGGAGTCTAAAATGGTGATCTTTTCTAGCTAGACAAGTCTTCCAGTAGTAGTGTCCAGTTGCATTCTGTCAAGTTGTTGGATGAAGTGATCTGGTAGAGATCCTCAAAGGGTCTAGGCTGATGCTATGACAGAAAGTTGCTCTCTGAAAAATGGCAGTGATACCCCATTGCTGAGGACAACATCCACAGAGCTCACTGTATGTAGATAAGTTGAGCTTGTTCCTGCATGGATCCTTTATCTCTTCTTTCTAGTCTCTATGGTATAAGAAGGTACTCTGCTTTCTACCAAAAAAGAAACCTGGATACCAACCCAGCCACAAAACCCCCAAATTAAAATCTGTCTTGCCTGCAAGATATGCTGGGACAATGGTGGCACAAAATTTGTGGTGGTGGTTAACATTCGTTTGGTTTGACTTGAGACCCATGCAATAAACTGCCAAGGTAGCCAAGACTGGAGACAGAATAGCTCAGAGAACCTTGGGGTAAAACCAAACATGGCTGGCCTAATAAATAAATAACCAATAAATGATGTCTAATGATATTCTGCTATACTCACAGAATGATGCCTTGTCCAATTGTCATCAGTGAGGCTTTCTCTAGCATCATATGGGAGCTGTTGCAGAGACCCACAGCTAGAAATTATGCAGGGTGAGTTTAATTGAGTCCCTTGAGCCCCTCTTCTTGGAGTTCAGGGAGCACCATGAAAGAGGTGAGGGAGAGGAGAGATTGTAGAATGCAAAGGGGATGGAAGACAAGAGGAGAGCATGAGCCTCTGAATAAGATAAGCAGGACTCACAGGGACTCAGAGCAACTGAAGAGGCAAACAAGAGACCTACTTGGGTCTGTACCGTGTTTTCTGAATAGTTGTTATGGCTGTTAGCTTGGTGTTTTTATAAGATTCCTACTAGTGGGAGAAGGTATGTCTTTGACTGTTGCATGCTCTTGGAACTCTTACTCCTGTTGGGTTGCCTTGGCCAGCCTCAATATGAGAGCTTTCGCTTTATTTTATTGTATCTTGTCAAATAAAAAACTGATATCCTTCTTATCTTCTTTTTATAGTTTTGAGAGTTTTGTATAACATATTTTAACCAAATAAATGCTCTCAACTCCTCCCAGATCTAACTCCCTTATTTGTATACCTAAGGTTTTTCTTTTTCTTTTTTAATCATAATTTAAGACCAATTTTGTGTCCCCAGATATTGTAAGATGTATGATCTTCCACTGGAACATGGATAACTTAATAGGAGCTCTCCTAACATCTAGCAATGTTCAATCCCCATTGTTAGGGTTAGAATTGTGTACTCAATATCCCGCTCCATGCTACAATTCAGTCTGGCTTCAATTTGCATATGTTTCATGCATGTTGTCTCAACCACAGTACTGGCTGGTTTTGTGTGTCAACTTGACACAAGCTGGAGTTATCACAGAGAAATCAGCCTCCCTTAAGGAAATGTCTCTATGAGATCTAGCTGTAAAGCATTTTCTCAGATAGTGATCAAGGTAGAATGGCCCATTGTGGGTGATGCCATTGCTGAGCTGGTAGTCCTGGATTCTATAAGAAAGCAGGCTGAGTAAGTCAGGGAAAGCAAGCCAGTAAGTAACATCTGTCCATGGCCTCTGCATCAGCTTCTGCTTCCTGACCTTCTTGAGTTCCAGTCCTGGCTTCATTCTGTGATGAACAGCAATGTGGAAGTGTAAGCTGAATAAACCCTTTCCTCCCCAACTTGATTTTTGTTCATGATGTTTTGTACAGGAATAGAAACCCTGACTAAGATAACCACTGTGAATAAATATGTGCAGTTGTTCTGCTATATCAAAAAAATTCAGTTTCTTTGTAGTCTTCTACTATCTCGGGCTCTTACATTCTTTGCAATGTTTCCTAAGTCATTACCAATAGCTTTCATTAAATAAAAGAGGCAAAGTATTAAGAAACCTTGTTCTGAGAATATTGCAGAGCAAGTCTAGTGAATAAAAGTGAAATACACTTAGTTAAATGAAGTTCTCTGGAACAAATTTATTTTAAGGCTGACCATTTCATAAAATAAAGGAATGTAAATGGGCACATGATATTCTATTTGTCATTTTCCTTATTTATAATATGAAGAAAGTAAACTACAATGATTGTGAAGTTTCAACGTCAACAAAGAGTCTCAGAATAGCTTAACTAGATACTTAGACAATAGTTCTTATATGAAAGAATGAAAAATGAAGATATTGTTAGAATTCTGAGAAGAAGAGCATTCAGAAAGGATGAAAATACACTATCTTAGCTTTAATGGCAATGTATCAGTTTCCCATGGTAAACCACATGTAAAGAAACTTGTGACTTCTTGAGATAGACTAGAGCCTTGTAAGCTCTACTTAATTCATTTTAGCAAGCAGAATTCATTTATAATCATTAAATAATATAAAGTTTTAGATTAAAATGTGCATTTCTAATATAACCTGGATAAGCTAAAGTCATATATTCAATATCCTATCCCAGCGACTCTCAATGTGATGTTGTATGGGGCTAGAAAGGCTTGCAACTCATGGAGCCAGTCCAGAGCAAGAATAAGATCGAGAGATGTCAGAACCCCAAAATCTTGTCTTGAGACTGGACAGAGTAGGGCTGGTTTCCTCCTTGCTCTGAGCACATAAATAGAAGATACAGAATTAACTTCCTTATCCTTCCTTCTGAGATATATTTTTATTCATTTTTCTTTTGAAACAAGACCACATTTCATACTCTAAGATGTCTATAACTTACCTTACTATGTTCCCAGACTGGCCTCCAACTTGTGGACATTTTGAAGCCACAAGTTCAAATTCAAAGGCTCTGATATGTTTTAGATAATATACTACAAGGTATGCCTTTGTGAGGAATTTTATCAATATAACATACTGACTTGAAATATTAGAAAATAACATATTCTCTATAAACTTTTGTAGTTTGGTATTGTGAATCTCAACACTCTTTTAAAGAAGTATTGTGTGAAAGTAATATGCTATAATTATGACAAACTGAGTTTCTTGATATAAGTTCATCTTGCTCTGTTGAGAGAAATATACAGGTTATTATAGAAAAAGAACATGCCAGAGTGTTTGCTGGCCAGGTTTTAGATACTTGTCTGGAAGAGAAACTAACATAGACTGAGGGGAAAACTGTGTAAACAGTCTTTAGGAGAGAATAATGCCTCTCATTTGACTTTGACTATGCTTTCAAAGCAATTATGACTGGTTGAACTTTTACGTAGTACATATTATTCCTTTTCCTGCTCAAGATGTCACATCCTTAAGCCAATGTATATAAGAAAATTCTCAGCAGGTAGCAGAAACAGTTTAAATTTTAGGAAAGAACTATGGAAAAATTTTCCATGTTTCAGAAGTTAAAAGGAGATAACATTCAGGCTATAAAGCTAATAATGACCTCTAAAAACCTATTGTCTCTTGAAATGAACAAACAGAAATGAGTAAGTTAAAAGTAAGCAAACGTTAGGATCCTGAAAAAATACAAGATTCATGTATAGATGGAGTCTGAACTCTGCAGAACATTATTAAGGAATCAAAACATATTTGGTAAAGATAAAAGTGAAGATGGGATGATGGCCAATGAAAGCTGAGCATAGATGCCCAAAACAGCCTCACAGAAAATGATATGACTTTGAATATGATGTATTATAGAAATCCTAGCCCATTGTTTATCTAGATCTTCTCCAGTAATCCCTTTAGCACACACTCTACATCCTTGCTCTTTCCATGTTCATTAAGTCACACTTCCCATTGATTACTTTTATTCTTCTTTTGATGCTCCCAGAAGATAATACTATTACTTGTTTGTTTTCAATTTTGATATTTATTGACTAATAATAAAATTATGTTTTAATCAATTCTTGAAAAACATCTCTTGTTTTTTGTGCACAAATTGAATGGTTGCTTCAGTGACAAAAAAGGCATTTGTTCTTACAGTTATGCATGTTTCACCCCACATTAGAATGCTGTGTGGAGTGGTTCAACACACACATCTTTTTTTTCCCCCACTGTGAATCAGATTAGGAAGATTAGAAGAAATACTGTTCTGAAAGTACAATGCTAGACATTTCTTCAAGGATATTATAATGTGGCATTTGATGTTCTATTGGGATTTTAACAAGTTTTGCATGGTCAAATTCCATTAAGAACCTGGTCTTCTTCCAAGAATATGTTTGTCCCTCTCATCTGCCACGGTATCATCACTGTAAGAAAGCCTCACCTCACCTGTTCAGTCATAGCAGAACATTTTTAAATTGCTTTCATTTTGCTCATTAGCATGAAAGTGTTTTAGACTAAACCAGAACTTTAGACAGAACAATATTAATCACAAATATGACAGTTAAAAGTAGAAATACATATTTATATATTTCTTATAAAAATGATAAACTTAGTAATTAAATTTGATACCACCTATATCATCTTGCCAACTGATATGTGATACCTAAATAGTCAATATACTTTATTGCCAAACTTTTTACACAGTGCTATTTATAAGTTTTTCCCCTTTGTGATTGATATGAAAGAGTAAATTAATTATTAAATGGGTGAATTAAAATACAATAATTTATTTTTATTTATTTATTCATTTGATATCAAAATTTCAGCCCACCCCCTTCCTCTCCTTCCATTCCCACCCTCATATAACCCTTCTGCATTACACCCTTTACTTCCCTTCTGGGAAGGGGAAGACCCCCACCACCACCATGGGTACCAACAGGCCCTGGAACATAAAGTCACAGCAGGACTAAGTGTATTCTCTCCAATTGAAGCCCATCCAGGCAGCCCAGCAAGGGAAGGGGGATCCACATAGAGGCAGCCAACAGAGTTAGAGACAGTCCTGATGCAATTGTTAGGGAACCCATAAGAAGACGAAGCTACACATCCGCTACAAATGTATAAGGGGTCTCTGTCCAGCCTAACCATGTTCTTTGGTTGGTGGTTTAGTCTCTATGAGGGCCCATGAACCCAGATTAATTGACTTTGTAGGTCTTCTAGAGGTATCCGTTGCCACTCCAGACTTTTCAATCTTTCCCCTAACTTTTTCACAAATCTCCCCAAGCTCTGCTTAATGTCTGGCTGTAAGTCTCTACTTCTCTTTCTATCAGCTTCTGGATGCTCTCAGAAAACAATCATGCTAGGCTTCTGTCTGAAAGCATGGTAAAATATCATTAATAGTGTCAGGGGTTGGTTCTTTCCCATGGGGTATGTCTCAAGTTAGGCCAGTCATTGGTTAGACATTCCTTCAATCTCTGCTCCATTTTTATCCCTGTACATCTTATAGGCAGGACAAATTTGGTGTTGAAGGTGTGGTGGGTTGGTATTACCCTCCCTCCACTGGAAATTACTCCTCCTCCTGGATACAGGAGGTGGCCACTGCAGTCTCTATGTCCCCAGCTGCTAGAAGACTCATCTAGGGTAACAACCATAGACTCCCAGGAGCCTCCCCTGTTCTATAACCCATCCCAGAGATGAAACCCCAATGATTTTTGTTCGTTTTTCAATCTCTCTCTACTTCCCCTCCCCACAACTTATCCCCACTACTTTACCCCTCCCCATACCCAAACCCTCTCCCACCTAGTTCCCTTCCTCTATCCATCTCTGATGTCTATTTTATATGGCTTACTGAGTAAGATTCAAGCATCCTCCCTTGGGCCCTCCCTGTTACTTAGCTGTTTTGGGCTTGTGGATTATAGCATGGTTATCTGTAATTTATACCTAACATTCACTTAAAAGTATGAGTACATACTTATGAGTACATACCATACCTGTTCTTTTGTGTCTGGGTTACCTCATTCAAAAATATATTCTCAAGTTCCGTCTATTTGCTTGCAACATTCATGATATCTTTGTTTTTAATAGCTGAGTAGTATTGCATTATACAAATATACCAGATTTTCTTTATCCAGTCTTCTGTTAAGGTTGTTTCTACTTTCCAGTTTTGGGCTACTACAAATAATAAATAAAGTGAATACTATGTATATTCTGGACTAGCAATGAATTATTGGTAAATGCTGTTTACTACTTTTTCTTCAAAATTAGAGAACTGCATTAAGACAGTATCTACAAGCTGAAACCCTAGTTCAGTTAAACTCCTGTGCATTTCTAGTGTGTCTGGTCTACATAAATATTTATTGTTTTGGTTATTCTAAAATCTAAGTGACTGACTTGTGACCAAAAGACTTTCTTATTTTGGAGCTACACTAATATATGGATATAGAAGTATTAATTTAGAAGTCATTTGACTATAGACATTTTTGCAAATTAATAGTAGTAGCCTCAACTCTGGAACAACTGGCCTCCACAATTACCTCAGCCTTGGTTTATCCACAGAGTTTATAGTAGCAGCTATTGATTCCTTCTTGTGAAACAGGCCTTAAAACCAATCAGACAATTGCTAGTTATTTCATTGGACTTGCCAGATACATCAATACCATGCCCTACTAGTGCATCAGATCTGGTGGGATAACACTTCCTGGCTTTGTGTTTGTAACAACCCATTCAGTGTTTAAATAGTTGCCAAGAAACCTAAAGACATATCAGGGAAAACAATGATTGATTAAGCACAGTAGGTGGCATGCTTTAGAAAATTAAACAAAACAGTACATTTCTGTTAACAATACAGATGTAACAGACTTCCAAACACTTATTTTTTTTCATCTCCATTGATGTGTAGTAAATAGTCTAAGACTTTCATTTATTTTAGATATTCAGCCCAGTGGAGTAGAAGAAGCAGGTACTCACCCATCGCCAAAGTCAATGTGTGGACTACCACAAAGACAGAAACTCTGGCTTCAGCTTGGGACCCTATGTATCCAGTCCGTGGCTAGGGAAAATAAGTGATTTATTAGCAAGCATGGACTTGTTTTGCCATTTCTAGAGATTTAAATGACTTTCATATCAAGTTTTGATTATACAGTCTTACTGGCTGACCTTCTGTAGAATGATTGCCACTATTGGAACACACAGAACAACCAGCAATCCACACTAATAAGTCTCATATATGCATACTAAAAGAAAAACTATTGGCTTAGGACCCTGGAGACCAAGTTCTCAGCACAAAGGAGATTTATCTGTCCCAGAGGGACAAAGGGCAGGGAATAAAAGAGTGGGTGGGTGGGTGGGTGGGGGAATACCCCCATAGAGGCAAGGGAGGGGGAAGGGAATAGGTAGGTTCCAAAGGGAAGATCTGGAAAGGGGAAACCATTTGAAATGTAAATAAAGTAAAAAAATAAATAAAAAGAGAGAGAGAGAGAGAGAGAGATAACTACAAGCAATAGAGGACTAGGAAGAATGGAAGGAGACAAGTGAAAGGGAATCAAGGAATTGGCCTAGAGAGGACAAATGACTGCCTCTGAGTAAAAGAGGGAGATAGACATGGCACATAGGGAAATGAAAGTTTCTAAAGGTAAAGGGGAAGACCCCTTTATCTTCATTAGTGTTTTACTGCTGTGAACAGACACAATGACTGAGGCAACTCTTAGAGAAACAACATTTAATTGGTACTGGCTTACAGGTTGAGAGGTTCAGTCCATTATCATCAAGGCAGGAACATGGCAGCATCCAAGCAGGCATGGTGCTGGCAGATCTGTAGAAATCTAGAAAGAAGGACCCAAGGGTAATATGAGGAAAGTGTTTGGTTAATGAGGTCAGTGTTCAACAAACACAGGGAAATACACATGGATGTCTAAAAAATGTAACCTGTGTGAAAAGATAGAAATTCTCAAATTCATTTATATAGTGTGTGTAATTTAAGACAAAGTTTTAAAAGACTCCTTTGAAGTAATCTATAAGTCAACTCAATATTTTATGAAAAACAAAAGATATACAATTAGCCAAGAAAAATTAAAAATGAAAAACTAAGATATACTTGAATTCAAAATTTTCTATCAAGCCATAGTAAGACAGTGATGTATTAGTGATATGGCAGTGATAGCACAGGTATATAAAAAATAGACATTAGTAAAAATGGCAGTGAATTAAATTGACAAAGTATATTGTTGAAACAATCATAAATTCATGAGCAAGAAGAATAATGGTGTCAATGAAAATTCTTAAATTACAAACCTCTGTTCATACTAAATATATCTAATCTGAGATAAGATGACTAGCTAGAACAAAAACAACTTCTGTTCTTTAAAAAATAATTTTAAAAGTCTAAAAATTTACTAACATGGAAAAAATAAAACAGTTGTGTACCTAAAATAATAATTTACTGTAAGAGGTATATTTAAAATAACAGTTGAAAAAATGTTCACTATAAATAGTCATTAGAGAAATGTGCACTTAAACCACAGTGATAAATCCCACTGTATTTATAGAAGTGGCTAAGGCAGAGAAATCTACACATACAAGGAATGCAAATACCCATAGGATGATTGACTTAAAATTTAATGCTTCTCCAATGAGAATCCGTGCAGCTGATGTAAATTAGATAACCTAATCTACAGAAGGCAAATGCAATCTGTTTTCTCTCATATGCATATTCCAGATTTCCATATTTTTTTTTTATTTCACAAAGAAAGGTAGATAGTTTGTGAAAATAGAAAATGGACTGTGAGCAATCCATAAAATTTTCAGACGAAAGAGAGAGTAACAGAATACATATGACATGACATAAATGTGGGAATAGACTGTAGTGGGCGGAGAGCATGGGGGAAAAAAACCTAAAGCACGTAAAGAGTGGAGGACTGGGATGGATATCATCAAAATACAATGTATGAAAGTTTCAAAGACTAAATAAAAGTATTTTCTAAAAGAGAGGAAAAAAAAGGAAATTTAATGACTTTTCTCCCATAATGACCTGCATAGTACCTTCTAGAGATAGCTAAAATAGGAGACAATTCTAAGTCAGTACCAGCTTATTTGTTCATGTCTTTTGACCAATGTGTGGTGTGTCTTCAGCAATAATGTCACTGTCATGTTCTGATGGGTATGCAATAAGAATAGAGATAGCCTGTATTGTCTGTAGGCTCTTTCAGAGTCCCATGACCAACAACTTGAAAGGAGGTATCTTATACCTGTGGGCCTTTTGTTTGACAACCTGTTTTCTAGGAAGAACATTTGCACCCTGTGCAGGGTAATTCCTATTAAATTAATTTTTATACATGTATATAATGTGTTTTGGTTAAAACGTTCTTTCACACTCTCTCCTCAAACTTCTTCTATATCACTACTATTATTTTTTCCTCTCAACATCATACAAAATTTAAAGCTACTGAGTCTACTTAATGATGATAGTATGTACATAAGGCCATCCTCTAGATCATGGAAATTCTATTTCAGGTCCCATTCCTGAAGCAAAATGATACTCTTGCCACTTCTGGCAGCTACCACTTGCCAATAACCCTTCAGTTAGAGGTGGGATATCCTAAGCCCCTCTCCCATCTATGATGAAATTTGGCTGGCTTAGTCTACTGAAGATCTAATGCATGAGATCATAGCCTCAGTGAGTCCATGTGCTCAACAGCACCATGCTGTCAAAAAGCATTTCATTTTTCTTTTACATGACTGGAAACATGCAGCCTCTGGAGCTTACAATCTGTCCAACCCTCTTTCACAACCTTTGAAAAAGCCATATGAAAATCTACTATTTTAGAATCTTACACACACACACACACACACACACACACACACACATATATATATATATAAGTTTAATTGAGAATGATAGTGCCTCTCCATCTACAATGACCACCAACCTAGTGATTTATGACCATTGGTTCAATAGCCCAAATGTTAATGGGATTTTCCATATACTTTTTACTGAATTTAAGGCATGCTTCTCAAGAAGGAATTCCTCTTTGCTACTGCTAACTAGATCAAGAACCTATGACTAGATAGGTCATTGACCTTGAAGGATAGCATAATATTATTCTACTAAATAGACATATATTAAATAGGCCCTAAATATATCATCATAACTATAGATGAGTAGAGCTCTCAACCTCATCAGAGAAGTCTCTTTGCATCAAACATATACTTTTTAGGAAGTTTATAAAACAAAGTCTTTTCACATAACTTTTATGACTTTTTTAAGCACCTTTAGTGTCATCTCCTCCTCATCCTCTACCTTTCCACTGTGCCTTCCCATCACTTCCCCACTTAAACATCCTACTTATTCCCCCTTTGCCTGTCTACCATCTCCTCCAATGGCTTCTTTCTAGTTTTCTTACTAGTGCTCATACTCCAAGTTAAACACATAAATTCACATATGAGAGAGAATATTTAGTGTTTGTCTATCTGTTTAAGTTGTCACACTCAGTATATTTTCCAGACCCAATGCTTAGTGTAAATTTAAGGATTACAATTTTTCTTACTTCTGCATAAAATTCCTTTATGTATATGTACCACATTTTCATTACCCATCCATCAGTTACTGTGTCTTTCAAGTTTCCTTTGAAGTAAGGTATGGGCTAGTGAGCATCGTCCTGGTTGGCTAATAGATTTTGTTCGTTTTTACATTTATTTATTTGTTTACTGTATGTGTATAGATTGTGCGATGCAGCAATCATGTGGACTTCAAAGGATAACTTGGTGGAGTTATCTCTTTCCTTCTACCATGTGGTTGCTTGAGATTTGTTCCAAACACCCTCACCTGTTTAGCCACTTTTTCTGGCCTAGAGATATTTGTAAATTTACAATTTAATATTTAATTTAACCATTTAAAAATGCCATGTGATAATTATGCATGTTTTGTGTAGATTGTGATATATTAATAAATATATAAAACATATACCAACCAAATCAGAGTAATGGCATGTGTCTACTTTTCTTTTTTGAAAAAGTATGCTTCTTTTTTGAAAAAGTATGTTACTTTTTCAGTTATTTTCCTTTGGAGCCTTGAAACCATTTTAATTTGCCATAAAATACATGATGGGTTATTTGAATCATTGCTGTTTCACTGTGTTATAGGACATAATGAATATATCTCCTATCTGACAATGTCTAGTACCTTTATCAATCTATAACTCTTCAAGCCTTAGTGGTTCTAGTAATCACTGTCCTGTTTTCACAGTATATTGTATGTTCACTTGTTAATCCCATGGTTTTATCTAGTTTTATTAGTCCCCCTTCTAGCTGTTTTCTTTTTATATAGAATTATTTTATCAATAAACCAGAATACTTTGTCCTTTCTTCCTATTTTTATTCTTTTCATCTTTCTTTTTCTCAATTGTTCTGACTAAGGCTGTTACTACTGTGATAAACTATAGCAGTGTGAAAGGACACAGTTTCCTTGTTCCAGAATGTAGATAAAGTATTTTAAGATTTTTATTTTTCATTAGGATATTAGCAATGAGTTTTTAATATACAGTCATTATTATTCTGAATTTTTTGTATGTATCTAATTTGGTCAGTTTGTCCCTTATTCTGTTTATGTAACATATTATATATTTTGTATTATAGAATGTGTATTATATATCACACCATGTTTTAATTCTTAAATAAATCTCAGCTGAACATTGTTAATGATATTTCAAGTGAGTTGTTAAATTTTTTTACCTGTAATTTATTGAGAATTTTTCAGTTATGTTCATCAGTAATATTGGTACACGTTTTCTATTTTGATCTTCAAAACTGTTATCTCTAAATTTTTTGAATAGTTTCAAAAGAGCCCATTAGTTTTATTATATATCTAGTTTGTAAATGTTTACTTAAGATAAAATCCATGAAAAGAAAGATGATAGGTCATCAATTGTTTTATTATATAATAAACTGGTTTAAGTTGTAAACATTGTCTGCATCCTGTACAGACACCAGATGAGTCATTAAAACTTAGGGAGTATTGGAAACTCAATTTTTAAGAGGATTAGGAAGGAAATTCCTTAACATTGTTTCATATGAACTGAAATTGTTTTCAAAATGGAGATACAGGGGTGTTTCTCTATTTTTTACCTACCTAATTGTAATAACCTAAGAGGAACTCACTTGGCATGAATCTCCTCACAGGAAATCTCATTAAGTTGGAAAGATTAACAGATCACAGATGGAAAACCGGAGGTTGATCTACCTTCTAGAGACTGTTATCATTCTTCCAGGCAAGATACAACATTGGAAAGTCTTCTAGAAACATAACAAGAGAACCTTCATTCATCAAACATTTTTCTTCTGACAGTCACACAACTTCTGTTGCCACCCCATCCTCTGACAGCTATAAACTGTAATTCTAAAGATTGTAATGATATATATGTTTCAAACATCTGTCTCTCTGTATAGTCTCTTGTTTATATGACATTATATTCTTTGAATTTACTGTTTCCCTGATTGCCCATGAAGTCATCGTGACTTTTCTGTATCAGCCACCCACGTGTTGAGATCATAGCCCATATATAATTATATAAGATGCCCTTCCTGATATGAGAGTATACATATGAGTATACATGTATTTTGATCTTAAATTGTGACATAACTAATTAGTACAATTTTAGCTGCTTACCATAATACATTATTATCCTCTGTGAATCGTAGGTCTATGCATGAAATATTTAGGAACACTTTATTTGATCTGACTAGTAGTCATTGAGTTTTTAGAAGAAACTGGTTTCACCAAGGTCTTGGAGCCAACGTCAATGAGTTCTAGTTAATGTCAGTATTAAGGCTTTTATGATGATATTATTACTTAGGGACACCCAATTGTGCCTTACCATATGACTTTCACAAATATGACATTGTTCATTGTTCTTCAAAGCCTAGCAAAAACATCTGCTGTTCCTTCTGTCTTTTATGTGTTCACCTGATTAGCCCAGGCCTATTCAGAATGATTTTTATTCCATTCAACATCAACTCATTAGAGATCATTATAATATGTCCTGTTCAATATAATGTAGTTAAATTATTGGTGTGATATTCCTTATATATATTTGAGCACAGGGTATATACAAGAGAGAGGCAGGTATCCAGGAGTTAATATTAAACTTATACATATCAGATTTTGTTTGTGTATTTGTGATTTGTGTGTGTTTGCATGTGTGTATGTGTGTGTGTCTATGTGCATGTGCATGTGCGTGTGCGTGTGCGTGTGTGTGTGTGTGTGTTTAGGCACTAATGTGTGTGGAATGGTAAATAATAGATTAGATTTACTTACTTTTTTTGCCAATATTCTAGGTTTTGTCAGCTCGAAATTTATTAGCACTAATAAATTTTCCCCATCAGCCATTATTTTCTTCACACAAAATTTCAGATTGGCCCATATACAACTTAATATTGCATATAATAAAACTTATGTAGTGTTTTTGATACACTAGTACTTTGAAAGTATTAATTAGGAAGACTTTAACTGTAGTTACAATATTTTGTACATAAAAAAATTCTTTTCCATTCTTACTAGAAAATATCATCTGTGTATGAAGGGGAGAAAGTTAAGTTTTTAGAGGCAAAATTCTGATTGAATAAGATATTGGATAAAGAAATGTATGAAGTAGTTGTGAAACTATCAACTATGAGCTCTTTTCACACTCTTGATGGCCTCTGGTGGCTAAAATGATTAATAGCCTTTTGAAAAGCTCTCTTTTAAATATTTGAATTTGGACTGAGTTATATAGATTATTGAAAATTCATACAAAAAGATGCTAAGTGTCACTGATCAAAATACAAATATACCATCATAACTTCAGTGTGGTTTTCATCTACTTAAATGAATAATGTGTTTTAAAATAAAATTGAAGGCATAGAAATATAGAAAAGGAAAGTATGTCAGTACAAATTTTATTTTGTTCATTATGTTGAAATGTGCAACACTTTATTCTTTAAGTTTTATGCAAGGATGTGGCATTTAAAAGCACATATGGACTAGATCTTTTCACTTGAATTTTTAATTGTCACACTAATAAGAAAACAATGGGAAATGGAAAAGCTAGAGATTTCTCATGTGATTTATTATATAACTAATGATTGTAGTTTAATTTTAACAATTCTGTGCACAATTTTATAGCAGATGACCTTTAATTAGTGTGAAGATATTCTATCCATATTACATTTGTTCACTTGTCTTACTGGGCAGTGGACGTCTGCTGTGAAGCATAAAAGGATTTTTTTGTCCTAATCCCAGTGATATGACATGATTAATGAGAGAAAATTCCCATTTGGAGTTTCCTACCAATCAATAGGCAGATGGGCAATAGTGGATGTCAAACAACAAGACAGCAGGGGATGCTTAAGCTCTTGTTTCTTTCATGAATAAAAACATAGTTTAAGAAATATTATTTAAAGCTATAGTCAACATTTCCTGTATCTTCCATTTATATCAGATGTTTTTTTTTCTTCATAAGCTAGTTCTCTGAATTTGAACTATTGTTAAACTGAATTTTAAAGTTTATATACCCATTTATTGCTCTAAAGAACAGGAAAGCAAACAAGAAAATTTCCAAATATTTTGCCTTTACTGATGATCTTAGAGGCTTTAATATATAGGTGAATAATGTCATGGATACAATTCTTTATTACATTCTTGTATATTAAAATAGATATTGATGGGCTATAGCAATATTATCTTTCTTCTATCTATAGCATATATACATATTAGGCCACACAGTTTAGTTTAGAAAATTCTCTAGTACTAAAATTATTTTAAGTTGTGCAAAAACATTCATAATACAGTCATATTTGCAAAGATCTTTATTATTTTTTAATTTTACCCTTAAGTTGTTATACCAGAGAAATAGTAACATAATTAGTGAAAGCTACAGTACTAGGAATTTCTAAAAATGACTAAAATTTACACAATAGTTATATTCAAGAATAAAACCACCCATGTAATCAGTCTAAAATTTGAGTTAAAATAGAAAAATGGTGTTGTGCTCATTTGGAAAAAAGATTTAAAATCTAACTTGGCATTTTTGATCTCTTATGTTATTAACAACCTTGTATATCTTAGAGGAAGACCATCCCAATTCATTCAGTATAAAAGATAATTTAAAACCTTTTGCTTCTGTATCATGTGCACATCTTTATTTAGCATATGTTTTCACTAGCAAAAAAAAAAATGTGACAAATAATTTTACCACTTTACCTGTTTGACCCATGTCTCCTTTGATGATGAAATAATAACTAATTAACCTTACAATGAAAAAAGATCAGCTGGCTTGGAACTCCTAATCATTGTACCTTAACTTCATAAACACTGTTTTGATAGCTATGTGCTATCACATCTTGCTTTAAAATAAAACATCCAAATAAATAATTTAAAATTAAAGAAAAATGTGTTAAATTTGGACTATCATCTCAATGTTCCTGTTTATGCATGGTTTAATGCTCAACCATTTCCTTGCTCTTTTATATATTTCTGTTATTTCTCCAGGAAAAAAAAAATATTTACTTGTACAGTGTTATTTGAGAGATCTTTCCTTAACATAATAGAAATTATTGCATAGTAGACTTGTATGCTGTGATAGCTAATTTCTTCCTTTACTAGGTTTCCAATACTTTACTTACACAATATTCTTTCTAAATTCACTATGACTTTAAAGAAGGTTTTATTTTATCTTTCTTGTTCCTAGATTTTTACGTACTATAAAACAGAACAAGGATGATTATGACATTTTATAGATGGTGCTCCATACATATATATGTATGTGTATGCTATTTACATTTCTTGGAAGAGCTCACAATGAGAATTAGCCTGTGAATATAATATCAATGTTTACAGCATAGAATCTACCTCTTTTAAATGAATTGATACAACATATTTCAATTCTGATACACACGATTTTTTTTATATTACAATTTTTAACACATTAAATTTTCATCCAAATTAAGTAGAAGTAAAATAATTTAAACTCATATTTTTTTGTAAACAGAAATTTAAAGATAACCATAACAATTTCCTGAACAGAACACCAATAGCACCGGCTCTAAGATCAACAATTGATAAATATGACCTCATGAAACTGCAAAACTTCTATAAGGCAAAAGACACTGGCAACATGACAAAATGGCAGCCTAGAGATTGGGAAAGAATCTTCACCAACCCTACATTTGACAGAGGGATGCTATCCAAGATTTACAAAGAACTCAATATATTAGACATCAAGAACCCAAATAACCCAATTTAAAAAAAAAAATGGGGTAGAGAACTAAACAGAGAACTCTCAACAGAGGAATCTTTTTTTAAATAAATCATTCAATTCATTTATATCTCAACTGATATCCCACTTCCCCGTTTCCCTCCACAAGACCCCCAACACCCAGGCTCCCTCTGATTCCTCCACTTTGCCTCTATAAAGGTGCTCCCCCACCCAACCACACTCTCCTGTCCCTCCTCTCCAGCATCCCCCTATGCGGGGGCATCAGAGGAATCTTAAATGTTCAAAGTTCTTAGTCATCAGGGGAATGCAAATCAAAACAACTCTGGTGTTTCATCTTATACCCATCAGAATGGCTAAGGTCAAAAACTCACTTGCTGGGGAGGATGTTGAACAAGGAGAACACTCTTCATTGCTGGTGGGAGTGGAAACTTGTACTACCACATTGGCAATCAATTTGGTGGTTTCTCAGAAAATGGAGAAGTTCTATTTCAAGACCCAACTATACCCCTCCTGGGCGTATACCCTAGAAAAGTTCCCATATCTGACAAACATACTTCCTCTAACATGTTCATAGTAGCTTTATTCATAATAACCAGAAACTGGAAACAAACTGGATATCCCTCAACTGAAGAATGGATAAAAATAATGGCGTACATCTACACAATGAAATACTATTTAGCTATTCAAAACAAAGACACCAAGAATTTTGGAGGCAAGTGGATGGAACTTGAGAATATCACCCCGAGTGAGGTAAACCATTGCCAAAAGGACCTGTATGGTATATATTCATTTACAAGTAGGTATTGGCCATACAATATAGCTACCATGCTACACTCCACAGATTCAAAGAAGCTAAACAAGAAGAAAGGCCCAAGTGAGGATGCTTGAATCTCACTTAGATAGGGAAATAAAATAGTCATAAGAGGCAGATGGAGGGAGGGAACTGGGATAGAGGTGAATGGGAAGAGGAACAGGGAGTTCAGGATCAGATGTGGGAAAGGACAGGAGAGATGGTAGATGGCCATGAAAATGGATGGAAATCTGCTACTGATGGGGGTGAGAAGTTGGGGTCATCTCTAGGACTAGACAGAGACCTGCGATAAAGGATGCATCCAAGAATCAATGGAAGTAACATTAGCAGTGACTCACTTCATTGGAGATATGGAACCTGAACAGGCCACCTCCAGTAGCCAGGCAGGAACCCCAGTGGAACGATAGAGACAGCAACCCACCAACAAAAATTACAACCCAAAATTCATCCTGTCTACAAGAAATGCAGGGATTAGGGATGGAGCAGGAACTGAGGGAATGGCTAACCAATAACCAGCCCAACATGGGACTCATCCCATGGGCAAGCACCAATCCTTAACACTATTAAATGATAACCTATTTTGCTTGAAGGCAGGAGAATGATATCCTCTGACAGGCTCCACCCAGAAGCTGACTCAGATTCATGCAGACACCCAACGCCAAACAGTAGATGGAGCTTGTGAACTCTTATGGGAGAATAGGAGGAAGGATTTCTGGATCTGAAAGAGATAGGAACTACACAGAAAAACTGCAAAGTCAACTAACCTGGTCCCTTGGGGTTCTCAGAGTCTGAACCACCACCCAAAGAGCATACATGGGTTGGACCTAGGCCTCCCTGCACCTATGTAGCAGATGTGCAGCTTGATCTTCAAGTGTGTCCCGAAAACTTGGATAAGGGTCTATCCAAAAAATTGTTGCCTGCACATAGTATATGTTCTTTAACTGTGGTACCTTGTCTAGCCTCAGTGAGAGCGGAAGCTCAGCAGAGCTCAGCAGAGACTTGAAGTGCCTGAGTCAGGGGATACCAAGGGGACCCCTGCCAGCTTAGAGAAGAAGGAGAGGGGGAATGGGCTAAGGATTGTTGGAGGGTGTAACCAGGAGTGAGCCAGTAAGCAGGATGTAAAGAAATAAGTAAAAAAAGTTAAATTAAATTCAAAATAATAAAAAGAAAAATTTGGATAAGATAGAATAAAACAGTGAAAATAGTTATTTTCTTTTTTCTTGTTTTGGAATTAATGAATATCTTTTTTTATTTTATGACACTCCATATTTTATACCAAGTCCCCTTCCATCCACCCTATGACTATCCACATACCATACCTCCTCCCCATTCCAGTCTCTAAGAGGATGTCCCCACCCTCCAACCCACCTGACCTCTAAACTCCATGGTGCCTCCAGTCTCTTGAGGGTTAGGTGCATCATCTCTGATTGAACACAGACACAGGAGCCCTCGGCTGTATATGTGTTGGGGGCCTCATATCAGCTGGTGTATGCTGCCTGGTTGGTGGTTCCTGTTTGAGAGAACTTGGTGGTCCAGGTTAATTGAGACTGCTGGTCCTCCTACAGGGTCGCCCACCTCCTCAGCTTCTTTCAACCTTTCCCTAATTCAACCACAGGGGTCAGCAGCTTTTGTCCATTGGTTGAGTGTAAATATCTGCATCTGACTCTTTCAGCTGCTTCTTGGGTCTTTCAGAAGGCAGTCATGCTAGGTCCCCTTTTGTGAGCACTCCATAGGCTCAATAATAGTGTCAGGCCTTGAGGACTCCACTTGAGCTGGATTCCACTTTGGGCCTCTCTCTGGAAATTCTTTTTCTCAGGCTACTCTCCAATTCGATTGCTGTAGTTCTTTTGGACAGGAACAATTATGGGTCAGACTTTTGACTGTGGGATGGCATCCCCCTCCTTTATTAGATGCCCTGTCATTCTGCTGAAGGTAGTCTCTATAAGTTCCCTCTCCCTACCGTAGGGCATTTCATCTAAGGTCTCTCACTTTGAGTCCTGAAAGTCTCTCACCTTGAAGGTCTCTAGTGCATTCTGTAGGTTCCCCCCAACATCATACCTCCAGAGGTTGCCATTCTTTCTGCTGACCCTCAGGGCTTCAGTCCTTTTCCCTCACCCAATACCAAATCAGGTTTGCTTCTCCCCTGCCCCCACCACCTGTCCACTTTTCCTCCCAGATCCCTCCATCCCACCCCACTTGTGATTGCTTTCTTCTCCCTCATAAGTGAGAATGAGGTATTCTTACTTGGGCCCTTCAGCTTGTTTGTCTTTTTGAGTTCTGTGGACTGTATGCTGGGTATTCTGTACTTTATTTTTTGGCTAATATTTACTTATTAGTGAGGAACTACCATGCATGTCCTTTAAGGTCTGAGTTACCACACTCAGTATGTTATTTTCCATTTCCATCTATTTGCCTGCAAAACTCAGGATGTCCTCACTAATAATAGCTGAGTAGTAGTCCATTGTGTAAATAAACCACATTTTCTGTATCCATTCTTCTGTCATGGGACATCTGGGTTGTTTCTAGCTTCTAGCTATCACAAACAAGGTTGCTATGAACATAGTGGAACATGTGTCTTTGTGATATGATGGGGCATCTTTGGGGTATATCCCCAAATGTCATATTGCTGGGTCTTCAGGTAGACCTATTTCTAATTTTCTGAGGAACCTCCAAAGTGATTTCCAGAGTGGTTTTACCAGTTTGCAATCTCACCAGGAGTGGAGGAGTGTTGCTTTTTCTCCACATCCTCACCAACATGTGTTGTCATCTGACGTTTTGATCTTAGCCATTCTGACTGGTGTAAGGCAGAATCTCAGGGTCATTTTGATTTGCATTTCTCTGATCACTAAGGACTTTAAACATTTCTTTAGGTGCTTCTCAGCCATTTGAGATTCCTTTGCTGTGAATTCTCTGTTTAATTCTATACCCCATTTTTCTATTGGGTTGTTTGGATTTTTGGTGGTTAGCATCTTGAATTTTTTATACATTTTGGATATTAGTCTTCTATCAGATGTGGGGTTAGTGAAGATTTTTTCCCAACCTGTAGGTTGCTGATTAGTTTTATTGACTATATTCTTTGCTTTACAGAAGCTTTCCAGTTTCATGAGGTTCTATTTATCAATTCTTGATCTTAGAGTATGAGCCATTGGAGTTCTGTTTAGGAAATTTCCCCCTGTGCCAATGGGTTCAAGGCTCTTTCCCACTTTCTCATCTTTTAGATTATGTGTATCTGGTTTTATGTTGAGGTCCTTGATCCACTTGCACTTGAGCTTTGTGCAAGGTGACAAATATGGGTCTATTTTCATTTTTCTACATACAGATAGTCAGTTAGATCAGCACCATTTATTGAAGATGCTTTCTTTTTCTCATTGTATATTTTTGGAATCTTTGTCAAAGATCAAGTATGCTTATGTGTGTGGTTTTATTTCTGGGTCTTCGATTCTATTCCATTGATCAGTGTGTCTGTCTCTGTATCAATACCATGCAGTTTTTTTAATCACTATTGCTCTGTAATAAAGCTTGAGGTCAGGCATGGTGATTCCCCAAGCCATTATTTTATTGTTAAGAATTGTTTTTGCTATTCTGTGTTTCTTTGACTTTTCAGATGAATTTGAGACTTTCTTCTTCCTTGTCTTTGAGGAATTGTGTTGGAATTTTGATGGGGATTGCATTGAATCTGTAGATTGTCTTTGGCAGGATGTCCATTTTTACTATATTAATTCTGCCAATCACTGAGCATGGGAGATTTCTCCATTTTATGAGATTTTCCATTTCTTTCTTGAGAGACTTGACTTTCTTGTCATACAAGTCTTTCACTTGTTTGGTTAGAGTTACCCTAAGATATTTTCTATTATTTGTGGCTATTGTGAAGGGAGTTGTTTCCCTAATTTCTTTCTCAGCCTGTTTATCATTTGTATAAAGGAAGGCTACTGATTTCTTTGAGCTAATTTTATATCCATCCACTTTGCTGAAGTTGTTTATCAGCTGGAGAAGTTCTCTGGTAGAATTTTTGGGGTCTCTTATGTATACTATCATATCATCTACAAATAGTGATACCTTTATTTTTTCTTTGCCAATTTGTATCCCCTTTATGCCTTTTTGTTGTCTTATTTTTCTAGATAGCATTTCAAGTACTTTATTGAATAGATAAGAGAAGAGTGGGAAGCCTTGTCTTGTGCCCAATTTTAGTGGGATTACTTCAAGTATGTCTCCATTTAACTTGATATTGGCTGTTGGTTTTCAATAAATTGTTTTTATTATGTTTAGGTACAGACTTTGAAATCCTGATCTCTCCAATACTTTTACCATAAAGAGCTGTTGTATTTTGTCTAAAATTAAATTTTGATGAAGTTTAACACATTATTGATATAATGATGACCTACCTGTTCTTTCATGTATTTGTTCTCTAAAATATTTTAGTCTGTAAAGTAAATATCACTATGTTGTTTATATTTATATATAATACATTTTGGAAGATGATCAATCATTTTCAAATATTCCATGGTTCTTTCAGACTGCTGTGACAGCTGTGTTATTACAAAGATTATCTAGACCACAAAGAATGTGATATCAATTGTCTGCCAAATAATGGAAAATGCTTAGTGAACTCTATACTACAAGTTCTGTGATCTAACGAAAATAATGAGAGTATATGGGTCAATATGCTGGATGGTATTCTTTGTGTAATATATAAGGAACAGCAACAAACACCACACAATCTCATTTATATGTACAATATAATTTAAAAAACCTAATAGAATTGAACCTAGAATGACTGGATTGATCATTGAGATGAATGAAGAATGGGCAAACGTTGGCAGAGCAGTCCAAAGTATCAATTGGGAGAAATACACCTCAGCAACATATTTCATAGATTGCTGACTACAATAATTTATAGTACTGCACATATTTCAAAATTCACATGTCAACTCGTGATCAAAATTAGTAAAAATTTAATTTTAAATGTTAATGCCACAAAAGTATCATAATGTAAAAGATGTGATAATTAGCTTCTTGATTTAGTCATTCTGCAATGCATATATATATATATATATATATATATATATCTTTTGATGCACATAATATATGTAATATTATTTTTTTTCTTTTTTCTTTTTATTGAAGATGGATTTTCTTTCCTACACTATATCCTGTCCAGAGTTTCTCCTCCCTCCACTTCTCTCAGCCTTGCTCCTACTGTCCAACTTTCCAAGAGCCACTACTTCTCCATTTCCTTTTTAGAAAAGAGAAAGCTTCCAAGAGGCAACAGCCACACATAACAAAACAAGATACAATAAGTCAACCCAAAAGCACTCATATTGAGGTAGGACAAGGAAACACTGTAGAAGGAAGAGTCCCAAGAGCAGGCAAAAGAGTCAGAAAAACACCTGATATCACTGTTAGGATTCCCATAAACTACCAAGGTAGCAGTCATAACAAATATGCAGAGTTCCTGGTGCAGACCCATGCAGGCCCCTCGTTGATTTGCTGTGCCATGTTCTCCTGGTGTCCTCCAACTCTTCTGACTTCTACAATTTTTCCTCTTTCTCCTCTGTGGGGTTCTTTGATCTCTGAGAAGAAGGATCAGATGGCATCTTGAAATTTGGACTCTCTTTTTACATACTGTTTAATTGTGGATCTCTGCATCTGCTGTTGGAGGAAGCCTCTCTGATAACAACTGGACAAGGCACTGATCTATGAGTTTAGGCATAGTTTTGTTGATTTTTTTTTCTTTTTTTCCTGTCCTGTTTGGTTCTACCCTAGGTATATGGGCTATCCAGTCCCCAATTCTTGACCACAGAGGCAGCATAGAATGCTGGCTCCCTCTAGTGCAGTGGGCCTCAAGTTAAACCAAACATTGTATGACCACTCCTATGACTCCTCTGCCACTATGTTATTATGGTTTTGTTCATAATAGACAGAAACTGGAAACAACATAGATGCCCCTCAACTGAAAAATGTAAGAAGAAAATATGGTACATTTACACAATGCAGTATTACTCACCTGTTTTTTTTTTTAAATGACATTATGAAATGTGTATGCAAATGAATGGGACTAGAAAAAATCATCCTGAATGAGGTAACCTAGACCCAAAAGACAAATACAATATTCACTTATAAGAGGATATTAGCAGTTAAGTAAATGACAATCAAGTTATAATCCACAGTCTCTGAGAGGTTAGGCAAAGAGGAAGGTTCTAGCAGGGATTCATGGACCATCCTGAGAAGGAAAAATGAAATAAATTTTGTGGATTTAATGAGAGTGGGTAAGGCAGGATCAGGAAGGACCAGAAAGAGAGAGGGAAGTGATGGAGAAAGAGAAGGGAAGGAGAAATGGCTGGAATAGGGGACTTTTGGGATATGTCGTGGAAACCTAGTGAGGTAGAAACTTTTTGGATCCCTAAATAATCCAGGCTGATGCTAGGATAGCAGCTCATTCTTGTAAAACTGACAGAGTGGCCCCATTGCCAAGGATAACATCCACACAGCTCATTGAACTTAGAGTAGTTAATCAGGTGCAGGCATGGAGCCTTCACTCCTATGTTCTATATTCTTGGTAAGAGAAATGCAGATGTCAATCCAGTCAAAAAGCTCTCCACTTACATTCTGTCCTGCTTGAAAAAAAATCTATTATCAATTAATAAAAACTAATATGAGAAAGTAAAAAATAAAATATCAAAAGTAGATTGCCTAAACAAACTTGCACTATGCCAACAACAGTTAACATGTCAATATGGGTAGAAGAAATCTGATATGGTCAAGAACTATAGGTAATCAACTGCTCTAAAAGCAGGAGAATGAATGTTCTCCAGGGATGAAACCTGGATAGATTGCACAATCCCATGTTGTCAGCAATAAACAAATTATATATATATATGCAACAATAGCTGGACTAACCAGGCTGTATTTATACATACATATATATGTATATACAAAAATGTCAATGCATACATAAAAATACTAATCATCATCATCATCATCATCTTTATTATATGGTTTTTAAAGTGAGGATTTCTATGACTGTCCTGGAACTTTCTCTGTAGAACAAGCTAGCTTCATACTTACAGAGATCCTCCTGCCTATACCTCATGAGTGTTGGGATGAAAGGTTTGGCCACAATTGCCAGATTTAGATCATTTAAAAAGACATCATGAGTTTGAGAGGATTTGGGAGAGAGATGAGTGGAGCTAGAGGGTGGAGAGGGGAGATGGAGATACTTAGGTATTAAATTGTTAAAATAATAAAAGTATATTTTTAATGTCTGAATGTTTTAGTCTTTTTTTTTCAAGTCTCTGGATTTTCAGTTTGTTTCCACTGTCATATGATAAGATAAACTGATTTTAATTCCATTGTATTTCTTCTTTTTTTTCTTTTAATGGATATTTTATTTATTTACATTTCAAATGTTTCAAATGTTATCCCATTTGCTGGTCCTCACCCCCAAAACTTCCTATCCCATCCCTCCCCTTGCCTCTAGGAGGGTGCTCCTCCACCTACCTACCTACTCCCACCTTCCTGTCCTGGCATTCCTCTACACTAGAGAATCGTACCCCTACAGGACCAAGGGTCATTCCTCCCATTGATGTCCAACAAGGCCTTCCTCTACCACATACATGGCTGGAGCCATGGGTCCCTCCATGTGTACTCTTCAGATGGTGGTCCAGTCCCTGGCAGCTCCGGGGGAGGAGTCTGGCCAGTTGACACTATTGCTCCCACCACAGGGCTGCAAACCCCGTCAACTCCTTCAGTCCCTTCTCCACATCCTCCATCATGGACATTTCCCACCACCGCTCAGTCCAATGTTTGGCTGAGAGCATCCCCCTCTGTATGTCAGGCTCTAGCAGAGCCTCTCAGAAGATAGCCATATCAGGCTCCTGTCAGCAAACATTTCCTAGCACCTGTAGTAGTATGTAGGTTTGGAGACTGTATATGGGATAGATCCCCAGATGGGACAGTCTCTGTATTGCCTTTCTTTGTTCTCCTTGAAACTGGGTTTGTGAGATATATACCATCAATTTAGGAAACAGTTCTATGATGTGTTGAGGAAGAAAAAAATGTATTCTGTATCTATTGGATGGAATTTTTTTAAAGAAATCTGTTAATTCCTAATGACCTATGATGTGAGTTCAGCTTGACACTTCTTTATTGATTTTTTATAGAAAATTTCATAAAAGATAAGATTCTTAAGGCACCTACTGTTAATGCCAGGACCCACCTGAACTTTCATGTCTTTTAATTTTTTGACACGGAGAGCATCAAAATGATTCATATATATTTATAGTAGGTTACTGAAAAAATGTTCCTACTGTCAATCATAGTGATGTTCATTTTCTCCTTTGACTATTTTGGCTTGATGTCTACTTTGCCACATATCAGAATCACTATCCCACCTTGTGTACCAGTTTCCATTTAATTGATAGCTCATTTTCGTTCTTGTGATCCTCATTTTGTGAGCTTCTTTGATATGATTTTCTGTTCGTATTATGCTATTTTATTTTGATGAATGTTTTGCCTGCATTGTATGTATGTGTACTCCCTGCATGTCAGGTGCCTGCAGAAGCCAGAAGAGGTTTTTATATCCCCCTAGAACTAGAGTAAAAATGGTTTTGAATTACCATGTAGTTGCTGGAAATGGAATTTGAGTCCCTTGACTCAATGTTGCATGAGCAACAAGTGCTCTTTACCAGAGCTATTGCTGCAGTCTGGATCTTTGTTTTGTTAAGGCAGTCAGCTAATTTGTGTCTATCAACTAATGAAATGAAGCTGTTTGCATTTAAGATGTTAAGGAGCGAATACTTAGAATTATTGTTTGTTGTTTTAGTTGGTTGTAGTATTGGGAGTTCTTTGTCTCTTATTAATATTAATGGTTTGTTATTTTAATTTTCTGTGTATTATAGATTATTTTCTAAATTTGTTTTTGTCTTCCATTTCTCTCATGAAATTTGTTATTTAATGTGCTATTCCAAACATGTCTTTTATTTTCTCTGTGTATAGTATCCCTTTAAGTATGTTCTATAATTTTAGCTTGATTATCAGTAATTACCTTATACAGTGTTTGTCCTAGAATGTCACATTTCTCCATGAGTTTTACTGGCTAGATTGCCTTTTAGAACAGTCAGTTGGTAGTTATTTACATTCAGGCTTGAAATAAATCATCATATGCTTTCTTGGATTTGGGGATTAGAAATAAGAGTGCTAATGTTAGTCAAATGTGATTGCCTTTGTAGGTCAGCTAACATTTTCCCTGTATGGCTTATTTTAATATTGTATCTTTGCTAGATATTTTTCACATCTTGATCATGCTCTATTATAGAGCAATTCTCTCTTCATATCTAACTGGAATTTTCATTCCACATAAGTTTGTGTTTCTATTTATTTTTCTGGATCTAAGAAATTTTCTGTTATACTTTCATGAAATAAATTGTCCATGGATTTGCAATTTATCTCAGATCCTTCTTGTCACTATAGATTCTGAGTTTTGAATACTTGAATGCACATGAATTGCATAATTTGGACATGTTCAATTTTTTTCAAATATATCTAAATGCACTGTTGTCTTCTTCACCTCCATTTCTGTTTTTTCTTTTTCTCCCTTTTCTGGTCTACTGATTATGTATTCTAATATGACTTTTATTTGCACTATTCCTGTATTTCTAGGATTCTATTTTGTTCTTTTCTGGGCTCTCAAACTCTTTGCTCAAGTTTTACTCTAGGCTTTGAATTTCACTTCTAAATTGTTGAGTATTTAATTTACTTTGATCAGATTGTAATCTAGCTCCTAAATTTGTTTCCTTATTTCTTTGATCTGTTTATAAGTCCTCTATACGGTTTTTGATACATTTTTTTTAATTTTAATTTTAATTTTTATTTTTGGATATTTACTTTTTATACATTTCAAATGTTTTCCCCTTTGGAAACCCCCTATTCTATCCCCCCTCCACCTGCCTCTATGGGGGCATGACCTCACCCACTCCCATTTTTCCACCCTAGCATTCCCCTACACTGGGGCATTGAATCCTCATGCCCAAGGGCCTCTCTTCCCACTGATGGCCATCAAGGCCCTCCTCTGCCACATATGTGGCCAGCACCATGGATCCCTTCATGTATATTCATTAGTTAGTGGTCCCATCTCCAGGACCTGTGGTGGTTCTGGTCAGTTGATACTGTTGCTCCCTCCATGGGGCTGCACAACCCCTCAGCTCCTTCAGTTCCTTCTCCAACTTCTCCATCTGGGACCCCATGCTCAGTACAATGGTTGGCTGTGAGCATCTGCCTTTGTATTTGTCAGGCTCTGCCTGAACCTCTATGGAGAAAGCTTATCATGCCAGAAGTTGGAAACAAAGCAGATGTCATTTACACAATGGAATACCACTCAGCTATTAAAAACAATGTCTTCATGAAATTCGCAGGCAAATGGAAGGAACTTAAAATATCATCCTGAGTGAGGGAACTCAGTCACAAAAAAACAAACACGGTATGTACTCACTGATAAGTGGATATTAGTCCAAAAGTTCGGAATACCCAAGATACAATTCACAGACCGTATGAAGCCTAAGAAGAAGGAAGACAATAATGCGAATGCTTCAGTGTTTCTTAGAAGGGTGAACAAAATACTCACAGCAGGAAATATTGAGACAAAGTGTGGAGCATAGATTAAAGGTTTTTGATACTTTTTAAAAGCAGGACTTCACATTTCTTTCCTGCCATTTCAATGGTCCCATTATCTTTGTTTTCTGGTATTTAGGAGTTGTGTAGTTTAGACGTATCATAGTGTATTATTTTATCATAGTTTGTGTTGCTTGTATTTTATATATCATTTGGCAGGAATATAACCTGTGGTTTTGATTTTTCCATGTGTTGATTCTTTTCATTTTATTTTATGTTGGTCCTGTTGAGTTTTCTTCACTTACATTTATGTACCCCTCTACTGTTTAGACGGTAACTAACAGCAGTAGTAGATACAATGATTTGATAGCATGTTTGTGTTAATGTTCAGTAGAAGAAAATTAGGCTACAATAAGATGCAAGTGTGTTATTACAATACTAATTGTGATGAAGTCTTTAAGTGCTTAGAGTCATAATAATTAAGAAGTAAGCAAGTATGACATTTTTCAAAGTAAAGAACATCAAGAAACAATTTAAAAGGTAAGAAGAGAAGGAATATGAAAAGGAGGCGAGGAAATCATGAATGGTTATGAAAGTATATGAGTTAGAAGTCTAAAACATGCTAGATGAAACTCTATGGAACAGAAACTAGAAAATTCATATCCAAATTAAAATAATTACTATAAAAATGTAACAATTTTGGAATCAAATGAGTTGGAAGGCATGATAAACACCATTCAGGGTGTTCTTGAATTAATGTGGTTTCACCCATATTCTTGGATATTTGTGTGGAATAGAATCTCAAGGCTTGGGAGAGTGAGAGGTAGGCATAGCGGCTGGCTGTTCAGCAGTTCAAATGTGTCATGTAGATATTTTCTTCCTTTTTTGAGGAGATGCTGTGTGCAGTTCTGCTTTCTGCATAAATTCTCCAGTCCCAGATGCCCTACATGCCAATTCCAACTGTATCTCTGCCTACTGGTGATGAAACATTTTTCTTGGAAATTTCTGTTGAGCCCTTAGAGAAGCCCTGACAAGGCTTTTTTTTTTCCTTTGTTGCTGAGCATTCTTTTTCTAGCTAGATCTCAGATTTACTTTTCCCACTCACTAAGGTAGGATATTTATTCAGGTTATCACTTTAAGTTGCTTCTGGCTATACAAGCCTCATGCTCCTGCACGGCACTTTTTTTTTTTTTTCTTTTCCACAGCCAGCCCTCCATTCTGGATGTCTCTCCATCTACAATGGATGTAGCACCAAGACAAGCCACTACAGTTTGTTCAGCTTTTCATTCATTCATGAGGCCATGCTGCTCAGAAGAGGGTTAAACTTCCCTTCCAGCTGCTGCTGACCCAAGCACAACATTAATAATGGGTTTGGTTAGGTATCAGCTAGTAATCATTCTTGGAAGATTTTACAGATCTCACTTTGGCTTTTTTTTTAAGTATCCCTTAGAATATTTCCCTTATATGAATACTGTTTATTTAATATTTAAAAAAAATTCTGGTTCTTCTCTTTCATTGACTTATAAAGATTCAGCTCCTAATCTATCATCTTACATGGAAGTTCAACTAGCTTAGTTTGACTTATTTGTTGGTATGAGACAAGGTACCATGTAGCCCAAGATGGCCTGAAACATACTGTGAAGTCAAAGCTGGCATTAATCTCCTTATTCACTTTCCCATCATGGCCTGTAACACTGGCATCATTTGTACCCTTGGCCCTGCTTCTGGATCTGTGGAGATGCTGAAGGAAATGATTAAGTATGGAATGAATGTGACTCAGCTGAATTTCTTTCATGGAACCGATGAGTATACCATGCAGAGACCATCAAGAATGTCCGTGCAGCCACAGAAATCTTGGCATCTGATCCAGTTCTCTACTTTCCTGTTGCAGTGGCTCTGGACACAAAACAACCTGAAATCTGGTATGGACTCATCAAGGGCAGATGCACTGCAGAAGTGGAGCTGATGAAGGTAGCCACACTGAAGATCACCCTGGACAACGTCTACATGGAGAAGTGTGACGAGAATATCCTGTAGCTGGACTATAGAATATCTGCAAAGTGGTGGAGGTGGGCAGGGATATCTATGTGGACGATGGGCTCATCTCAGTGCAGGTGAAGGAGAAAGGTGCTGACTACCTGGTGACAGTGGTGGAGAATGGTGGCTCCTTGGGCAGCAAGAAGGGCATGAACCTGCCTGAAGCTGCTGTGGACTCCAGCCCCCCCGTGTCAGAAAAGGACATCCAGGATCTAACGTTTGGGGTGGAGCAGGATATAGACATGGTGTTTGCGGACTTTCATCTGCAAGGCAGCCAACATGCATGAAGTTAGGAAGGTCCTAGAAAAGAAGGGCAAGAACATCAAGATCATCAGCAAAGTCGAGAACCATGAAGTTGTTGGGATTTTGGGTTTGATGAGATTTTGGAGGCCAGTGATGAGATCATGGTGACCTGGGCATTGAGATTCCTGCAGGGATTTTCCTGGCTCAGAAGAGGATGATTGGGTGATGCAACCAAGCTGGGAAGCCTGTCATCTGTGCCACACAGATACTGGAGAGTATGATGAAGAAGCCATGCCCCACCCATGCTGAAGGTAGTGATGTGGCCAATGCCATCCTAGATGGAGCAGACTGTATCATGCTATCCAGAGAAGCAGCTAAGGGGGACTACCTTCTGGAAGCTTTTCTCATGCAGCACCTGATTGCTGGAGAGGCAGAAGCTTCCATCTACTACTTGCAGTTATTTGAGGAACTCCACCACCTGGCACCCATTACTAGCCACCCCACAGAAGCTGTCTCTGTGGACGCCATGGAGGCCTCCTTCAAGTGTTGTAGTGGAGCCATTATTGTGCTCAACAAGTCTGGTAGGAGTGCTCACTAAGTGACCATGTACTGCCTTTATGTTCTGATCATTGCTGTGATGTATAATCCCCAGACTGCTTGCCAGGTCTTTCTTGTACCCTAGCATTTTCCTTGTGCTGTGTAAGGATGAGGTACAGCATGTTTGGGCTGAGGATGTTGACCTTCGTACGAACTTGGCCATGGATGTCGGAAAGGCCTGAAGCTTCTTCAAGAAGGGAGATGTGGTCACTGTGCTGACTGGGTAGCACTCTGGCTCTGGCTTCACCAACACCATGTGTGTAGTGCCTGTAACTTGATGGCCTTCTGGGGCCCCTCTTCTAGCCCCTGTCTCTTCCTCTCCCCTATCCTATCCATTAGGACAGCATCTCTTGTAGTGCTCATTCTGGTCCATAGTGTGGCACTGGTGGGCTGGTACACTGGAGAAAATTAATGCCTCTGAAACATGCATGCAATAGAACTCAGCTATATTTCATGGCCCTACCTGAGCCAGGGATAAAAGAGGGATGCAGGATTGGAAACCCTCTGACTTTTTCACAAAAGCGCAACAGCATCTCTTTGTAATTTGCTCCTGTAGAAAGTCATCCAGAGAATTCACAGCCCTGACTGGAATTGGGAGACATTAAGTGTAGAGGCTGAGGAAGTGAGGCCCAGGGTTCCAACATGGATTATGTTTGGCCTTGGCCCTGGCCCTGACTTGCTTTCTTAATAGCTTTGGTCTCCCCACTCCTTGTTCACTCCACTGCTGTTACTGTAGACACTCCATCTCCACCTATCCAACTTGTATTCTCCATGCCTGTTGCTATAGTGCCCACTTGAATGTTAATAAACAACAGCTGAAGACTATATATATATATATATATATATATATATATATATATATCCAGGACTTCCCAAGCCTACACAAAGAACTAGAGGCAATTAAGGAATGCAGAGAGTAGAAGAAATCTTCTTTCCCCAGGAAGAATATATCAGTTGATTTACCCAGTGTCGTATGATCAGCCTGGAAACATACATACAAGTAACACTGTATAGACTGAGTAGATTTTGTATAAAGATATATGGATATAATGACAATTAATGAAAATAGAATCCATGAATTTGAAAGAGAGCAAAGAGGGGTACATAGGAGGATTTGAAGGGAAGAAACAAAAAGGGAAAGTGTAACTATATCATAATTTCAAAAATAAAACAAAGACTAAAAACAAAATATTTATGTATATACCTAGCTGTACTAATCAAAAGAAAGATAAGATGCCTTTTAAAAATTAGAGGTGAAAATAAAATACTACTAGAAATATTAATACACTCCAAAAGTTCTTTGTGGAAAATTATAGAAAATTATACTGCAAGCATTCGAGAAATCTGGAAGAAATGTAGGTGATCCTAGAAACCTATGCCATCCCCACATTGAACCAGTGTAACAAAACCAATATAACTGAATCTAAAATGAAAAATAGAGTGAAACAGAAATAATCACCCCTCAAAAAAATACAGATTTATGTTCACTACTGAATTCTTTAAGAAATTTAGAGGAGTAATAATATCAGTATCCTAAAATTTTTTCAATAAGAACAGAAAAATGCTACCAATTTCCATTATATGAAGGTACTAGTAACTTCACAACAATACTAAGTGAGGGCACAACAACTATAAAAAAAGGTATGCACTAATTTCCTTCATAAAAACATTTGGGGCAGTGATCTGCGACAGGCAGTCTGGCACCCGGTTGAACACAGGCTTAAAACTCTGGGAGACTCCACAGAATCTGCAAGGGACCAGAAACTTTATACCGAGGCTCCCAGGAGGCTTTTGGCTCCAGTCAAGGTCACATACCACTCCCCGCTCAGGTAGAGGTGTGGCCACACATCCCCAAGCCATCCCCATGTTAATGAGACACCTAGAGACTTAGCCATGCCCCTTCCCAGTTATTATATCTGCCCTGTCTCTCCCAGAGAAGCAGAGGTACAATTCCATTCATGCCACTGTCCACATGATGAAAATAAACATCTTAGAATTATGGACTGTCTCTTTATCCAGACCCACCATGGGAAGCAAGGGATCTGGCCCTCAATTAATGAGCCTTGGTTAATCTCTCGTGGAGGGAATCCCAGCGCTCCCAGATGGTACCTGTTCACCCAAGCCTAAGCAGCTAGCCCAGCACCCAAAGCTGCAGAGACCCAGTCCCAGCGGGAACCCCAGCTGCACTCCAGCAAGCTTGTCTGCAGCACCTTGCAGTGACTCCAGGCTAGAGAACCCATGGAGATGGCTGCCAAACATTCCCCCGGGAGTGGCCCCCTCCCCCACCCATGGGCAGGGCCCACAGAGGCTTCCCACAGCCTCTACCTGTCTGCCTGTTGGACTGTGTGGGAAGATGCGTGGTTACTTCCCGTGTGTCTACTGTTCCACCCAGAGCTGCAGGAACCTGGGACAGACATGTGGGACTTTGTTTCACTGTGCCAGATTTGGCCCAACAAAAACACAGAAAATAAAGTGAATGGAAATCATATTTAAGAGCACATTCAAAAGATTATATTTGATGTTGAAGTTGATTTCATTAAAGTGTTCAAAGATAGCTCAATGTATCTTAACCAATGCATGTAATCCATCACAGAAACAGAATCAAGAAGAGAAATTCACATATACAACTTAAAAAATGTAGAAAACATCCATTCATGATAAGAAAATATAAAGAGGGGGAACACACATAGTTATGAAAATATATGTAAATGAGAAAATTGTGCACGACATTACAGTTAATGAGAAAAACCAAATTTTTTAAAAGCAAGAATAATACTAGACTGTCAAAAATTTGTTATAATTTTAGCCAGTTCAATAAGACAGGAAAAGAAAAAATGGGGTACAAGTAGAAAAGAGAAATGTAAAAGTATTCCCATTTGAAGATGGTATGAACCTATATTGCAACATATCCTAAGGACCTCACTAGAAATACTGTAAATCTGATTAATAATTTTATCAAACTATGAGGATATATAATTATGAATATGCGTAGCTTTTATGAATGTCAATAAGAAGCATGCTGAGAACTAAATGAGGAAAACAATCATATTCATCATATCCGTAGCAAATAAAATACCTAAGAACAAATATAACCAATTAAATGAAAGACTGTTGAATGAAAACTATAAAATAAACTGATGAAAGAAATTGAACAAGGCAATAAAAAGATTTAATAACTTCACAATTAATAGAGCAATAGATAATTGAGTACCATAAAATAAACAAATTATGCAAACAATCAATATGAGATTGGAATAGTTAAGTAAACTAAAATGTTTTATAAATATAGGAATTGAATGCAAAAAATAACATATGACAATGCTTTTCATTCTTTATTCACAATTGAAAATTTATTTTGGAGAAAGCAAAGTGAAAATGAATTATATGTTTCATGTGAACCTGGAGGAAAATCTTTGCTTGTTTCTAGCATATTCAAAATAGAGTTTTTTTTCTTTTTTGTTGTTGTTGTTGAACCCCTATAAATTGTATTTGTCACTAATTGGTGAGAAAAACAAAAAATAAACCAATATTGCCATGAGTTCTACATTTTAAAATATCATAACAGCTTGAAACTATTTTGCTATAAGTGGACTGAGTAAGCCAACAAAAATTCTAGAAATAAAACATGTTCAAATAATTAAATTACAGTCTGTGAGCTAAATAATTAAAAGATTAAATATGTATCAAAGTTATTAGGAGTTGATCACATACTTGAGTTATTATGAAGAAAGCTACCATGAAATCTGGGCACAATTAGGCAAACCGGTAAATATTATTAAGAAGTTTTACAAGATCACTATTTTTAATGTTTCACCAAGATTTGTTTTTGACTCATATTTTTCTAACTCTCAATACTGAAAAATGTTTAGTGTACAATCAATGCAACTTACATTAAATAATGTGGAAGAAAAAATATATTTAACATGACCAATTAGTAAGAGATTAGGAGCCTTAAGACATGCACTAACACTTGTTCAAATTCCAGATCCTGTCCCAACTTTATCTCTTGCTAACATAACATCATAGAGAACTGCAGCTAACTTCCAAATATGCCTCTGAAAATGTCCAGAACCAGCCTTCCCAATGAAGACTGTTATTTCCAATATTGGATTGATTTCTATACCAGTCCATGATTGAGTCAGAATAACTGGTCTCATTAAAGGAAAGAGAAGAGTCCTTATAACTTCTCTTTTTGATTAATTTTTTGAAGGCAGTTTCCACAGTCTCCATGTTCTCTGTCCCACAAGGTCTAAAACTTGACGCAAGGCAGCTTGTCCAATATGGGATGTAGGCAAGCAAATGTGGGTCAGGAACATATGTCCAAAACAGCTTTTCTGCCACCATTGTCAGGGCAATCAGCAAGCTCATGGTCAGCATCATTCTTTGTCCTAGCATCAGCATGTCTCACCAATCACTCTGGCAGCTAGCATGCTCTTTTAGCATCCTGTAGAAAAAAAAACCAAACATGCCCTCTTCCCCATATAAACTACCTGATCTGGATCATGCCATATGCCTGTAAGAGGATCCTTCCATTTCACCTAGGCATAAGTATGCCTAGTTGTAGAGTGCCATAGACACTTAGCAGAGTTCTTTGGCATCCAAATTTTAAAAATTTAAAATAAAAGCATGATTTAAATAATTTTGTGGTGTACAAGGATATAACTCCCCCTTTTTTATTTTATGAAGATATTATTTTTAAGTTCCACAATACCTTGTCCTTGAGAATTACAAGGAACCCAAATAATATGGAAATATTAAATTGTTGACAGAAAGTCTCAAATGCATGACTGTAATAGCCAGTTCCATTATCTGTTTTAATCTGATTGGAAACACCAAGCATAGAAAAACAATGACTAATTATATTTTTAGTTGTTTTTCCTGTTAAAGCAGTTGCAACTAGACAGCCTGAAAAGGTGTCAATAGTCACATGTACTTTCTTTAATTTTCCAGAATCAGGAATATGAGTAACATCCATTTGCCATAATTGGTTAGGTATAAGTCCTCGAGGATTAACACCATTGTGTTGTACAGAAAGAAACTGAGGACAATCAGGACAAGTCTTTACAATTTGACATGCACATTGTCTAGAAATACCAAATTATTATCTCAAGCTATTACTATTTTGATGATGTAAAGAATGAGATTTTTGTGCCATTGTTCTTGTGTAAGGCCTATAACCTTCTTGGTATACAAAATCTGCTGTGGCATTTCCTCACTAAGGAGTCCAGACAATCCAGTATGAACTCTTAAATGCCCTACAAAATAAGGAACTGTACGTTCTCTTAAATTGAGTTGTATTTGCATAAATAATTGCAAAATTTGAGAATTAACAGTATCTAAAAAAGGAACAGTTTCAAGTAATTGCAAACCATGAGCTATATATTGGCTATCAGTATATAAATTAAAGGCTTGATTTTTTAGCATTTCAAAAACAGCAGCTATAGCTCGTAGTTCAATTACTTGTGCTGAAGCAGGGGGAAACTCAAGAGGATGAACATGTGATCCAAGCACATATGCTGCCTTCCCATTAGATGAGCCATCTGTAAATACAGTAAGCATATTTTCTATGGGCTGCATGCATAAATTTACAGGAAATACAAAAGCATGCATAGAGGCAAATTGCAACAACTTATCTTTTGGATAATGGTTATCAATTTTCCCTGAAAAGTTGCACATGCAATAGGCCAAATATTAGTAGTTTGCAATAACCGATTTAACTGCTGTTTGACATAAGGAATAAATATTTCATCAGGTTCTTTCCCAGAATATTTTTCTTGATTCTATTCTATAATTCTGTATTACAACGGCAACAGCGTCATAATAGGGTGTTAAAACTTTACTTGGAAATGAAGAAGGATGAATCTAGGTTGACGGGTCTTTTTTGCCAAAGAACTGCTCTGGGCATGTGAGTTGTAGCAAGGATTCAAACAGCCAACAAATGATCACAGTCTATATAATGTATCTGTTGTTGGCTAATAGCTTCCTCTACTTTCTGCAAAGCTATTAGTCCCTCATCAGTTAATTGTTGAGGGGAATTAGGATCTGCATCTCCCTGGAGAATATCAAACAGAAGTTTAAGTTCTCCTGTGGTAAGCTTAAGATGAAGTCTTAGCCAATATCTCCCAACAACTTTTTAAAACTTTTAAAAGTAATGTAGGGCTATTAGCCATTCTTTGAGGCAAAACTTTCCAATGATATTGTTTCATGGGTTCTTTAAAATTACAAGCAGGGACACTAAATGCAAACCTCCCTCAGTCACCAGGACACAAAGAAACAGTATAAAAACAATTCTCTAAATCAATGATAATTCTATAAGCATTTCCTGGAATGGCAGCTAGAGTAGGCAGCCAGGGAGTAATGTGTCTTCAAGTTCCAATCCTCAGCAACCCTTCACAAACCCTGCGGCAATCTCCACCTGCTGGATTTTTTTCTTAATTGCAAAGAATCCTGAGCCTGTGAGTAAACTGCAAACTGCAGCCAATGGAACACTGGCAGTTTAACTTTAATTTTTAAGTTTCCCTTACAACACCAGATCACAAAAACAACTTTGGAAAGCAAAACTCAACCTCTAACAAACAATCCAGTCTCTCCAAAATCAAGTGATTCACCCCCATGCTGCAAAGTTTGGCCGCCAGTTCCTGCACATGAACGCATGATGGTGTGGCCTCTAATACCTCATCAAAGAGACACTGCACTAAATCCTATCTTTTATAAGTTTGGTTTCTAGGATAAGAATTACATAAAATATTACCCAATTCAAACTTTTCTTTAGAGACCTGTTTCCCTGGGTTGGTTCATGCCATGTGTTGCTGTCTAGAAACGACTCCAACCCTGAGTTACCAGTTTTAAGCCAACTTTCTGTTACCAAAGTTACAAATTTTCAATCATACCTAATAAGTTATAAGCCAATAATCTATAACCAAGACATGCAAACATATTTATATTTTTAAAACCAGTCAGAAACAAAAATTAAGTAGCTACACATTAACTTACTTAGACCAGACAAAATTTTACCTTTTCTAGTTGTAATTTCAAGAGAGGAGCACCTTGTCACCTACTAAACACAATAATCACAATCACAGAGATTTTTCTAGAAGAAACAGCCATCAGCTCCCCTACCACAGAAGCTGAGAAGCTGCTGGCTCCTTTAAGAGCACCTTATGCAGACAATTAGCATCTGGCAGGATTTCTCCAGCTGTGCTTGACTCCTAGCTACAGGTACAGGGCTCCAAACACCAATTGAGAATGCATTTTTCTTTTCTTCCCCCTCTCTTTCTTTTGAACATGAAACACAGAGCAACATTTAAGCAACAAAACAAAAACAAACATAAACTGACAGACACGAACAGACTGGTCCACCAAAAACCTACAATATACAGAGAGGAAAGAGAATTAGATGTTCCAAAGGGACTCAGATATCCTACCTAAGAGACCCAGAACTAGAACTAAGCATTTCTCCTGTAGGAGCAAGAGAGGAGGCAGGACAACTCCGGACCTCCTTCTGTCCCTAGGAGAGCTATGAAACAGCTTACATTCATTTCCTTCCCCAGATAGTCAGGGAGGATTGCTTTTCTCAAACCCATTCTCTCATGTGTAGGGTGTATACTATCTCTAGTCAGGGTCGAAAGACCAAAAGCACCTGTGAGAATTACTTTCGCTTCTCTAGATTTTAGCATAGCTCTAAACACATACATAAAACACATTCCACCATTACCTTGTCCTTCTACAAGGTTTATTCACCACTGGCTCTTCTTTTTTCGTCAATAGTTCCTTCTTGAGGAAATCAAGGACAGACATCAATTAACAAATTCAAAAAACTTAATAAGATCCTTTTTTCTTTACCTGCGTTTCTCATGTCTTGAAGGACTCCTTGAGACTCTGTAAGAATAAGTCATGCTTACTCAATTCATGTCCCATATTTTCGTTCCTCTATCTTACCTCAACGGATCAGACTCACAGAAGGTGCGGTGATCACAATGCGTGGATCTCCTTACATGATCTCAGTAAAGCACTGTGATACCTATAAGTGGGGGGATGTCCCTGGGGAGCAACGTTCAGTCTGACTCCTGTACCCAGGCCCCATGTATGGGTGCCAATTGCCCCGGCCTGCGGGGGTTCAGCAGGAACCTGGGAAGGGGGCGAAAGAATGGGGGACAAGAGACACAAAGAAGAAGATCAAGTCTATATTCTAGTCAAGCTCTCAAAGTTTATTTCAGGACAACGGCTTAAAAAGAAAAGCAGGCAGGAAGGTTACACATGGCCCAAGGCCAACCTGCTACAGTAACTGGTTTTTAGGAAACACCAGATGCTCTTTCAATTACTGGGACCCGAGACCTCAGACACCCTGTCCTTTCTAACCTAGCACCTTAACTGACTAAGCTTCACAGAACGGCGGGTAATTTCATGGGTTTGGCTCTCGGCATCTCACGGGTTTGGCTCCTGACAGGGTATAATTTCCATCCTTGTTTTAGTGTTTTCCATCTATTATCATTTGTAAGGCTGGGTTTGTAGAAAGATATTGTGTTAATTTGGTTTTGTCATAGAAGATCTTGTTTTCTTTGTATATGGTAATTAAGAGTTTTGCTAGGTATAGTAGCTTGAGCTTGCATTTGTGTTCTCTTAGGTCTTTATGAGATCTACCCAAGATCTTCTGGCTTTCATAGTCTCTGGTGATTTCTGATAGGTCTGCCTTTATATGTTACTTGACGTGTTTCCCTTACTGTTTTCAATATTCTTTCTTTGTTTAGTGAATTTTGTGTTTTGATTATTGTGTGATGGGAAGAGTTTCTTTTCTGGTATAGTCTATTTGGAGTTTGGTAGGCTTTTTGTATGTTCATGGAAATCTCTTTCTTTAGGTTAGGGAAGTTTTCTTCTCTAACCTTGTTGAAGATATTTACTGGCACTTTAAGTTAGGAAATTTTGCCCTCTTCTACACATATTATCCTTAGGTTTGGTCTTCTCATAGTGTCCTTGGTTTCCTGGATGTTTTGTGTTAGGAGCTGTTTGCATTTTCTTTGTGTCAATGTTTTCCATGGTATCTTCCACACCTGAGATTCTCTCTTCCATCTCTTGTATTCTGTTGATGATGCTTGCATCTATGACTCCTGATCTTTTTCCTCAGTTTTCTCACTCCAGGATTGTCTCCCTTTGTGATTTCTTTATTGTTTCTATTTCTATTTTTTGATCCTGGATGGTTTAGTTTATTTCCTTCATGTGTTTGATTGTGGTCTTCTGTAATAGTTTAAAGGATTTTTGTGTTTCCTCCTTAAGGGCTTCAACCTGTTTACTGTGTTTTCCTGTATTTCTTTAAGGCAGTTATTTAGTTCTTTCTTAAAGTCCTCTATCATCATCATGAGAAGTGATTTTAGATCCCAATCTTGCTTTTCCAGTGTGATGGTGTATCCAGGACTTGCTATGGTAGGAGAATTGGGTTCTGATTATGCCATGTAACCTTGGTTTCTATTGATTATGTTCTTATGCTTGCTTCCTGCCATCTGGTTATCTCTAGTGCTACCTGCCCTTGCTATATCTGAGGGGAGCTTGTCCTTCCTGTGATCCTGGTTGTGTCAGAGCTCCCTCAGAGTCTAGCTGTCCCTGGGATCCTGTGATTCTGGGATCCTGTAATCCTGATATCTTGAGTGTGTCAGAGCTCCTGGGAGCCAAGCTTCCTCTGGGACTCTGAGATCCTGGTGTGACCAAACTCCTGTGATCCTGTGTTCCTGTGATCCTGTGATCCTGGGTGTGTTAGCGCACCTGAGAGTAGAGCTTCCTCTGGGTGTTGTGGGACTGGCAACTGCTCTGAGTGCAACAGATCCTCACTGCTCTAAGTGCAGTGGATCCTCTAGGATGGGTCAGGCTATGGTGTCTTTGTGGGAGCAGACCAGCTAGGAGTCTGCCCCAGCAGAAAGGAACAGTCAAAAGGGACAGAAGGGGAGTGGAATTCATGGGGCTGGGGTTTTGGTGGATAATGGGTCCCAAGTCCACTAGGCTCCCAGTGGCAGCTTTGGAACTTGGAGTGGGTGGTGGGTGAAGGGATTCTTACCAACTGCTCTGAGTGCAGTGGATCCTCTAAGATGGGTCAGGATCTGGTGTATTCTTGGGAGCATACCAGCTAGCAGTCTGCCTTAGAAGAAGAGAGCAAGTGGAAGGGGGTTTTAAGGCTTTGATAAGTTAAAATAGATATAACAGCAGAGGTCAGATGTAGAGAACGGCAATGTTGTGGGGAGGTGTTGATCTCCCAAAGAAGGAAAAAGAGAATAGATAGCTATGGGTGGACAATGCAGGGGACAGGAACGAGTGAATCAAACAGAGAAGGAAAGTAAAGAGAGGGAAAATGAGGGAATATGGGGGAGGGAAAACTAAAACTAAGAGCCATTTGAAGAATTGTATGGAAATGTAATACAACAAATTATTATTGTCAAATAACAGAAGAGATGGAACCCAACTGACATCTCTCCTCATCAAATGAAGCTTCCACTGTCAAAAGGACTCCATTGAAATTTACAAATAACTGAGACTATTCCCAAGGTTATTTGATTCTCTAAACAAGATGGTAAGGTCTTATACCTGAAGACAACATGTACAAAACTTGTTGCACGTGCAGAGTTCAAGCTTGGTGTCTACCCTAGAGCTTTTAGCCCTATTGATTACTGTTTATGGTACTAGAAGATATGGTACCAAAGTAGAAATGAACACCAAATCCACCTATAGACTCTTCTATCTACAATGAAGAAGACCTGTCTGCAAGATTCACTTGTACTGTAGTTACAAAGCTTCTGAGTAACCAACCATTATCTAATTGTAGTTAAGGTCCACTCTATGAGATAAAATCTATACTTGACATTTCTTGTTCTTGGGTCATTGAAATTCTGAGACCAGTTATGCCAGGGACCAAGAGGAAAGCTAAATACTACTATTTTGGTTAAGAATCATAGCCATAAATGACTCCTAATAACATGTTGTATTCATAGATCATCAGAGAAGCTTCCTTCTGCAATGGATGGAAGCAAATACAAAAACTCACAAGTGACAGTGTGAAGAGAGAGAAAGGCCTTGGAACACTCAGTTCTAAATGTGATTTCTCTGTAAAGTCCTCCTCTTCAGGGATAAAGAAACACTGCAGAAGAGGAGCAAAGGCTTTTAAGACCAAGGAGGGATACAGGACACTAGGGAAACAAGATTCTCTAAGGAGAGCAGGATTGAATGCATATATGAACTCACAGAAAATATGACAGCATGCATAAGGCCTGCATAGATCTGCACTAGATGGGGTTACAGCAATGAGAGGAGAAGTGAACACAAGCCCCCATCCCCAACACAGACACTATCTGCAACAGATAATAGCACACAAATGAAGAGTTAGTTCACTCCAACACTGTTTCTGGGAATATATTTAAGACAGAACTTTTGCCTAGCAATAGATGGGGATCATAAAATGATCTTAATGGCATATTTGGAGGTTGTTTTTCTAATCGATTTCTCAGGGCATGTGTGTGTGTGTGCTGGAGAAGGGACTGAAGGAGCTGAGGGGTTTGCAGCCCCATGGAGGGAGCAACAGTGTCAACCGGAGAGAATCCCCTGAGCTCCCGGAGACTGAACCACCGACCAAAGAATACTCATGGAGCTGGAGAAACTCAAGGTGCTGACCACATATGTGGCAGAGGAGGGCTTTTTTGGACATCAGTGGGAGGAGAGGCCCTTGGGCCTGAGGGTATTAGATGCCCCAATGAAGGGGAATGCCAGGGCAGGAGGATAAGAGTGGGTGGGTGGGGGAGCACCCTCATAGAGGCAGGAGAGGGGGCTGGGATAGAGGGTCTCTGAAGGGGAGACCTGGATAGGGGAAAACATTTGAAATGTAAATAAAAACAATTATATATATTGTAATTATTCATATATATATATGAATAATTATATAACATATATATATATGAATAATTAGAGAGTATGTATAAATTTAGGAGTAGGGTTCTGGGAGTGTTGTTCATGTATGAAGCTGTAAAACAGTTTTAAAGTAATATATGCGTTGAGGTATTTTACTTCACCTATGCAATAGAATCTTTTGGTATTGGTATTCAAATGAAGGAATTCTGACAAAATCTATACAATTTTTCTATATATATTCTTATACTGAACAAAATAAACCAGCCATTGAAGACTTCAATAATATATGATGTCACTTGAATAAAACGTGGAAAAGCTATGGATAATCAATAAATATTTGTTGACTTCAGTTGTTAGGTGGAGGATAAATGATAAACAGCACAAAAAATTGAAATGAGAAAATGTGTTCTCTAGCATACCTAATTAATAAAAACCAAACAGTGTAGTCTATTTCTGAATGAAAATTAAATTATGGTGAAAGACATTTGTTTCCTCTTTTTTGAGACAACACGGATTTGTTAGAGAGTTTGTTTTATGGTGAGCTTGCTCTAACACTTCCAATCTGTGATGAGACAGCAATAATGATTTAAGGAATTTGTTAATCAAAACTGTTCACTTCTTCACTAAGAAATCAAACTTAGAAAGAAGTTAAAGTCCATCCCCTTCAATGAAAAGCTCTAATTAGTAGAACATTCGACCCTATACTCCCATATTTTATGCTTTCCATAACCACTCAGTAGCATCAAGAAGGGGACCAAGCCTTTATCCCATAATTTCCAAACAATTGAAACTATCAGAAAAAAATGACTAACATTGCACACTTTTTCTGTTCATGATATATACATGAGTATCTTTAATTCTGAAGAGATCATTAGTAATTTAACAAAGTCCATTAATTCTGTTTAAGTTTGTATCATATGAATATATCTTCCTCTGCTCTAGCTACCTTTCCCCTTGACACTGAAACCTCACTATTTCCCTTTTCTTTCTCACATCAGCTATGTTCTACTACTCTGTGTACCAGTGACCTATTCCTAGTTTTCTGGATTCTACAGGTATGCCAAATTAAATAGTCAAATTAAAAATCTCAGTGCTATGATTCACATATGAGTAAGAACATGTGATGATTTTCTTTCTCAGTCTGGGATACATCACTCAGTATATTTTACAGCTTGATCCATTGATCTAATTTTCAATAAAAAAGTTCACAGGTGCAATAGCCATAATAATTTCTGAAATATATACTATTTCAATGAGCATCATTATTAAACTTCAGATTGTAACTCAGTTTTAGAATCAGTATTATTTTACCTGCAATAACATCTGCTAATTATTCATTGAATTTGCTTGTAAAAAAGATATTCATAGCTTGCTAAAATGTGGACTTGAAAAATGCAGTGATTTCATACTGAGTGAATTATTCAGAGAATTGCTACCACATCTTTAATGAAATTTATCTTTCTATAATTTACACTTTTCTCTGGAATAGAGTTCCTGAAACCTAATCAGAGCAATTAGTTACCTGTGAACAGAAATAGTTTAGTTGGTTTGTTTCCTTAGTGTACTGAGTAATTTTAATATCTGTGAGATTTTTGTAACTTTATGGATAATCAATGGGAGAAAAATTAGTTTCCTACATGTACCATTTCTGCACATGTTCTCAGTTCCTGAAAATCTACAGAAAGAAATAAAAAAGAGACATTTCAAATGAAAACTTTTAGGTGTAAAGTACGTCAGATGTTTGGTTTCATAAGTCATTTAGGATGGAGATTATGTTGAATTCATAGATCAATTTTGGTAGTATGGACATTCTCACAACATTATTAATCCTACCAATCCATATGCATGTGATGTCTTTTCATCTTTTTCTATCTTCTCCAATTTATTTTTCAAGTAGTTTGACATTTTTTCCTGTACAGGTCTTTCATTTCCTTGGCTATATTTATTCTTAACTAGAGCAGCTAGTGACCTATGCATACAAAATGTATGCCTAGATAAGGAAATTGAGAATGGTATTCATTCCCCATTTTTTCATTATTATTCTCATTTGTATACTCAAAGTCTACTGAATTTTATTAGTTAATTTACCATGTTAAAGAGAATATTTTGTATATATAATTAAATCACATGTAAAATGATTTCTTCTATTTGTATATCTTTTACTTGTCTTTGTACTGTAAGACTACAGATGCTATGTTAAACAAAAGTGGGGAGGAATCACAGAATGGACATCTTTGCCTTGTTTCTGAATTTAGTGCAAATACTTTTAGCAAGGTGTTGGCTATGGATTTGGTGGATATTGTCTTTATTACATGGAGTATGTCTTGTGTTTCACTAAATTTTCTGGGCCTTTTATCATGAAGTGATGTGGATTTTTCAAAGTTCATTCCCTTATCTAATGATAAAATCGTGCTCTTTCTGTTCTTGTGCCTTATGTGAGGTAGATTATCTTTATTGATTTATCCTTATTTAACCACACTTTCATCTCTTGGTTCATTTATACAATGACATATTATTCAGCTGTAAAGGAAAACGAAACTGTAAAATTTTCATGCAAATAGATGGACCTGGAAACATTCATACTGAGTATGAAATTAAACTCATAAAGACAAGCATTGCACTTTTTATCATTTGTTGATGCTCAGATTTAAGTGTTCAGATACATGTATTTCATTTGGAATACCATTGGAGGTTTGGAAATTAGTAAAGTTCCATGGAGGGAAATGAGCTTTCAAAGGAAGGGTAGTGATTTAAAGTGGGGGACCAGTTAAACTGGAATAATGGAACAGGGTTGGCTAAATTAGATGGAGAATGGGAGGAAAGGGTATAAGAACAGATAAAGGGAGGTATAAGTGATACTAAATTTCGTGAAAGTCTTATAAGAACTTATTATTTTAGAAGCTCTTACAGCAAATATATATATATATATATATATATATATATATATATATATATATGAGAGAGAGAGAATATGAAGTTATTTTATTTTGTTGGTGATGCTTGCATCTGTAGTTCCTGTTCTCTTACCTAGAGTTTTTCATCTCCAGGATTGCCTGATTTTGTGTGGTTTTAAAAATTGTTTCTTTTTCTATTTTCTGGTCTCCAACAGTTTTATTAATTTACTTCAGCTGCTTGTGTTTTATAGGATTTCTTTAAGGGATTTATTAATTTCTTCTATAAGGACATCTATCAACTTCATATGATTGATGTTAAGGTCATTTTCTTGTGGTTTGGTTCTATTGGAATATACAGGACTTGCGAAGGAGGATAGTTGGACTCTGGTTGCTGTTGACTGTGTTCTTACTTTGGCCTCAAGTCTTCTGGGTTTGGAGTAGGTACAGGTTAGGTTGTAGATTTTTGAGTTTATCTTTTGGATAGATGTTTGTTTCCCCTTTGGTTCTGTTTTCCCTTTGGTGTTCTCACCTGGGTGGCCCATGGTTTTGGAGTCTTCAGGTCCAGTGGGTTTTCTCTGAGGCAGTCTTGAAGGCTTTTGTAACCTCTGGGAAATTGGGTGCCATCTTGCATTTGGGGTTCTTGGCTTCTCTTAACTGGCATGGCGTCTGAAGTTCTTGATACCAACTTGGCATCTGGGGTTCCAGGTACCATTGTGGCCTCTGGGGTCCTGGGTACAAGCTTGGTCTCTGGGGTACTTAGTACTCTCTTGGCTTCAGTAAGAACATTGGTCTTCTGTTGGCAATGTGGGCCTAGGGTTTCTAGGACCAGCATGATTTCCAATAGAGCAAGCACCCATTGACAGATTTGTGGGACAAGATACGGAGCCAAGAAGAGGCAGTATGGTTGAAGATAACTGGGTGAGCTCTAAACATTTTTAGTGGGAGGTAGGCTATGTTGCACCTAATGTTCCTAGTACCGGAGTGATATCTAGTAGAGCAGGAACCTTCTTCCAGAGTTGTAGGATGGAGTTACTTTATTATGTGGAATGTCTCTATTAGATACTGTACACTAAGAAAAAGCTTAATTTCATAGATGGGTTACTTCTTTTGTAGTTGTTTCCTAGTGAGAACTCATAGACCCCCAAAGAGTTCAGGCTATTGTATTACTCTTGGTTACCCTCAAGAAATTGATAGGAAGACCTTATTGCTGAAACTGACAATACCACAGAACTGATTTATAGAACATGGCAAAATCAAGCTATTCCCCCAGAAGAATCATGTCTATAAGCTATATTTCATAGTGCAATAGACACTACCAGAGAAAGAATGTAATCATCAATTTTAATCAGATATAGACCCTAGAAGACCAGAGTTTTAAGGCAAGACCCCTGATGTAACTGTAGAATGGATATCATGGAATTAAGCAATTGCCTTCTGATTTGATTAATGTAAGTCAGTTGCAGCAAATGAAACTTATGGTTGGCACAAGTATTTGGAAAAAAATATGCTGCAGGGTAGAAGCTACCATTGTTTTTCTGCTAAATGCACATGGTATTAAACCAACTACTAATTTCGTTATGCTCATAGTTTAATTTAACTCTTAATCCTTCAGAGGAATTTCTACATTTAATAGATTGTAATCAATACAAAGACTGGACAAGTGGCAGAGAGTGAGATTCTGAAACGCTTAGGTGTAAGTGATATACCTACATCATACCCTCTGCTCCATAAGCTCAGAGATGGATGAAGAAGAGAGGGCAGAAGATTTCAAGAGCAAGGGATGGTGGACAGTTTTAATAAAATGTATTCCTGACATGAGAGGCCAGGTGCAAATGTGAGCTCAGAGATTTAGTAAGCCCCATTGAATTTAAAGACATACAAAATTCCATCAAGGAGATGGTAGGTGGTCATAAAATTCCATCTGCTAACTGAGGAGCTATTGGCGATTTAATGGGACAGGGCAAATCAATGTGAAGAGGGTAGCCTTTGGTAAGTCAACCATACTGTAATGTTATGCCACACATTAAGAAATATATAAGCAACAGAACTTAGTAAATGTGTTTTTAATAAAAGAACTGATATTTGTGTGTATAGGCAAGGGGAAATGGATCTTGGAGAAATTGAAAAAGGAAAGAATATAATATATAACCATTATTTGAAGTTCTCAAAGAAGTTATGAAAAGTAAGTAAAATTCTTTTGGAAAACAAAGATGGAACTATGTCTTTTTTTTCCACTTTTAGGACATACAGGGGTATGATAACATGACAAGTTATATAATTTGTAGGTATCAAGTCATTGCAATGTCTATAAAAACTAAACCACTGGGATAATAAATCACACTGCATTCTGTTAACTACATGTCCTCACATCATAAACACCTAAAACAGTTAAAAGAAAAACAATTTATCCATCAAGATAATTCATAAACACACATTTTATAAGCTATGACTTCTGGAGAGTTTTAAATTAACATGAATAAAGTCTTTGTGAATTCTATAATGAAAAATCTATTTATGTTTGATTATTCTATTATTTCCAAACATATTTGACCCACTAATCATTTTCTTGTAGAATACTGATTAACAACCAAAAAACATTTGTTTCCTGTGATTGACTTACAGAAGCTGTATGCAAGATCAGAATTTACTAGAACCTATATTTCTGTGAAATTGTGAGATTTCCTTGAGAAAGAAAACCTTATATTCCTAGCTTATTTTACATTGCTGTGACTATAAAAAAGCAAACAGCCAAAAGGAACTTGGGGGGTGGGGAGTGTTCAATCTATCTTACATTTTATAGTCCACAATTGAGGGAAGTCAGAGCAGAAACTCAAGTGGCAGTTTGAATCAGAAACCATACAAGAAACTGCTTGGTGGTTTTGTCTCTGGTTCATAATTAATTAGAATACACATACATACACACAAATATATCATGATATATGCATATATATTTTTTACTCTGTGGGATGGACTCTCTGTCACTGAAGAAAGGTCAAATATCCAGGAAATCCACCATAGACATGCTTACAGGCTAATCAAATCAACGAAATCATTAATTGAGGCTTTTCTTTCAGCTGAGTTTAAGATATGAGATGTTGAAAATTAATACTAGGTAGGGCACTGCACTCCTTGACAATGTGACACATAAACACATCATTTTTAAATAATAAATTGTCAATTTCTTGTTTCCATAATTTCATGTTAATTCTGTACTATAAAATATACCACAACTTTAAAAGTAACTCACAGTCTTTAAATAATTTTGATATTTTAAAAATCTTATCTCTTAAGTGTAGATTCATTTAAGAAAAAAAGCAGTTATATACTTTCTTATTTATAAAAGGAAATACTCAAACATAAAAAAACAATCAAAGAATAGCAAAACAAAAATCCAAGAGTAAAACCCAAATCCTGTAACTCAGCATTTGGCACAAAGAAATATATAAATAACATCTTCTGTGCCTGTTCAGTTGTGCTTGCATATATGTGATTTAGGGATAACCACTTGGTTTTGGATAATCATTTAGGTGGCTCCTGCCTGGGGAAATACTATGCATGCCTTCCACTCTAAGAATCCTTTAGTTGCCTACAGTTTTTCCCCCAGCTGTGGGATTCAGTGATATTTCCCTTTTCCACATTACCATGTATATTGATTTTGTCATTTTCAGGTCTTCTTAGTAATATTGTTGAGGTATCATGGGTGTAACTTTCCTGTCATTTCTAGGAGATATAATCTCACAGCAAATTTTCTAGTCCTCTCGATTTTATGACCTCTCTCTCTCTCTCTCTCTCTCTCTCTCTCTCTCCATGTTCCTTAAGCCTTGGATTCAGGAGTTGTATTGTAGATATATCATTTAAGTTTGGACACCCATGATCAGTTGTTCTGTGCATTTTGACCCATTTTGGTTTTACTGTAACAGTCTCTTATTGTGAAGAAGAGTGTTGAGAGCTACATTTACTAGTGGGAATGAGAATAAGTTTTAGAACATAGTGAAGAATTATGTTGGTCTGGTAAATTGGTTGTACTGAGTTCTCCTCTAAGACCTATGACCTTACTAGCATGGTTAGTTGGATAGTTTTTCAGTACCAGGCCTGGTTATTCCTCAACTGTTGATCAGGCTGTGATCAACTAGATATGAAGTGATTGAATGAGTTACATGGTCACATCTACCCACACAGCAATCCTGTCCTCCTGCTCAGTCATGCAGTTTGAATGAACCAAAGCAATGGTTATGGAGAAGACTAGTCCCCTGCTGGTCTGGTGGGAGTTTGTGCAACAGTACTATATCCTGCTGAATCAGGCCCAGGACATGCTGCACAGATTTTATGGCAAGAACTCTTCCTACGCCCACCGGGGCTTGGATTCCAATGGGAAGCCAGCAGATGCAGTCTATGGGCAGAATAAAATCCATAGGAAAGTGATGTCACAAAACTTCACCAACTGCCACACCAAGATACACCACATGGATGCTCATGCAACTCTGAATGACTGGGTGGTGGTCCAAGTGATGGGGCTCCTGTCCAATAACAACTAGGCTCTGTGTAGGTTCATGCAGACCTTTGTCCTGAGGGATCCATTGCCAAAAAATTCTATGTTCACAACGACATCTTCAGATACTAAGATGAGGTCTTTGATGGCTTCATCACAGTGCTTCAGGAGGAATCTCAGGAAGAAGTAGAGGAACCCTGAAGAAAGACAGCAGACAACAGAGGTGGTGCTTGATAATTTTGGAGTTTTCTATGATCAGACTGTCATCAATGACTTGGAGGAGCATTTAGAGGAGCCTGTTGTGGAACAAGAAACAGAGCTGGAGCCAGAGCCAGAGTCAGAGCCAGAGCCAGAGCCTGAACCTGTGCTTGACATTCAAAAGGACAAGCCTAAGCCTGCACTGAAGGAATCTGCTCCAGAGGACAAGCAGAAAAGTGCTTCTCCGGACCCAGCAGACATGACACCAGCACATGAGGACTTAAGGACATTTTCTTTTGCTTCTGTAACTAGTATAAGCCTTCCTCCCAGTGGGGCTGTTCCAGTGAGGGGATACAACCTTAAGTGGTCAAAGCGCCAGCATCAAAACCCTACTAGAATCTAAGCTTGACTCAGATCCCACCAAAAAGACCTCAGAGAGATCAGAGAGTTCAGAGTTAGAGAGCATGAGATCAATATCCCTCCTCAAAGAAGAACCCCTCCTTCCTGACCAATCCATGATGCTGGTGAACTAGGAACCTCTAAAGATGGTGAGGCTCCCTGACAGTCACAAGCTCTTCATCAGGAACCTGCCACATTAGTTTGATAAGTTGGAACAAAAGGATGTTTTCCCCAACAATTTTGGGAATGTGGTAGAGCTGTGCATCAACAGTGGTGGGAAGTTACACAATTTTAGCTTATTTGTGTTTCATGATTCTCAACCTGTTCATAAGGTCCTTAAAAATAGGCTCATCATGTTCCTAGGCACGGACCATCTAAATGTGAAAGAGAAGACTCAAGCTGCCAGGGAAGATGACCACAGGGATAACTGCCTTTGGGGACCTGGGGGCCCCCATGGTGGGCAGAGTGGTGGGATGAGATGATCTTCTTGGAGGCATGGTGCAGAAACCAGGCATTGGGGTGGGCATTGGGATTACAACTCAAAGGCAGTGAATTGCTTGGCCCAGATCTCCACACAGCATTTAGACCCTGCTCCTGCAGAATGGTGAATTCCTTCAACCAGCCTATTATAAACTGTCTATTATAAGTAGTCTATTATAAACCGCTTGAGTTTGTACAATTTTAATTTTGTGTGTGTTCATGGTATGTGCTCCCAAACTCCCTTTCCTCCCTTGATCCTTTAGTCCTTCATTCCCTGTTTTCTGGAATGATACTTTAGGAGGAATAGACTTGTAAAGAAGAGAGGAAAGACTGACCTTCCTGCTCATGCTGCATACACTGACTGGAAATTCAAGGCCATTCCTCAGAAGAACATGTCTCTGTATCACCGACAATAGATGTTTCATTTGTTGGGAGACACAGGATTTGATGAATTTTGGAAGCAGGGAAAATCTGTATTATCTATCAAGAGTCACGACTCCTTTCTGGTGTGGAAAAATTGCCTTTTGGCAACTGCCACTGGGTCACTGTTGGGGTAGCTAACTGAATAAAAGGAGTTTCCAGAATTTTGTTCTTTTGACATATGACTACCAAACAATCCTAAACCTCTATTTTTTGCTATTGGATTTTAAACTGTAATATAGCCTGTCAATGTTCTGAACACAACTAATGACTTTTGCTGAACTGCTGGATTTTTTTGAGGTAAAATTTTTCATGTATTATTTGTATTTGGAAAAAGAAAAAAGGACAAAAAAATTCCCACAAGAAACCCCCCAAATCTGATAACAAAACCAAGTAAAACTGTACCTTCTATTTATCTTTTATTTAGGTCTTGGCAATTGTTTAAAGAAAAGTAATAAAGATTCTATATTTGTTTTTTTAGAAATTAGATATGAAGTTATGCAACGTAGTCTGAAAATGCTCCTCACAAGATCTGTAAACTAACACCAAAACACAATACCAGGAGAAATGACCTTGATCTTTTGAGTTTCTGGTAAGGGTTGTTCAAGAGGTTCCCCCAAACAATATAAGCTATTGCTCTTGCCATATGTTGCTTATTAGTAATTGAAAGTAAGTCTCTATGGCTGAAGACACATCAGCAGGTATAGGACTTGGAGAAATAGAGCTGGATCTGGACTGAAAGCTTCCTTCTTGAGGTATAGCTATTATAATACCAGAAGGTGCTCTGGAAGCTGCCAATGGAGAGAAGCAATGCATAGACCTACTACCAACTTGTGAAACTCATGAGGCACAATAATAAATAGTATTGAAAGGTACCCTTAAAGGTGCAATAGTGCAGTCTTACCTTGGTGATGAAGATATTTTTATATATTAAAACAAATTGATGGCCTAATCTGTTATGCTTTTTATAGTAGTAGATATGCATATAACCAGTTGTAATCCTCCCCAAAATATATTTTAGATATTATTACTATTCAGTAATATGGGATGAAGTTCATGCATAGAAGTGTATATTTGAGAGTTTTGATACATACTAGGTTAGCATCAAGGTCTATGAAATTGGTTAGGTTAAGTAGATAGATTGATATTGTCTAATCATAATTTCTACAATGGTATAGACTTTTTCTATCATTGTGTATTTTACATATAAAAGCTAGTCATTACGTACAATTTTAGACTATTTGATATATCACCAATATAAATACAAGGACTACATATCTAATACTATCATTTTTAAACAATGTAAAAGATTTTTAAGTAGCTACCATGGTGAGGAGCTGCTGTTTCAGACAGTACAGTCAAAATGAGAAAAAAACAGTATCCAGGTTGAATTTGAAGGATAGACAGGAATAAACATTTGAATGTCAACATAAGAGCATATAGTGAACTTTTTGGCTGTGCTATGTAAATTTAAATCACCTAACAGCTACATTAATTTTTGAATACAGTTGAGCATATGCTATTATCTATTAACTTTATGTGTATGTGAAACTATAATTAATCACATTATTGTTACTAAATCTAATATATGGCATTTGTTTAAAAATAAGCTCTATTTAGTATATAATACACTCTCTATAATGTAAAAATCATTAATATAAGATTGATTTTTTTCATAATGATATGTTGGGAATCACAATTTGCAAGCTACTTAGGTTTTATATATTGACAATCTACTGCTCAAATAAAGAAAGTTAATCTTAATGTAGAATATAAATCAGATTTAAGGGAAATGAACACTGGTGAGATACAAAAGGGTATTTATACTGTTAAATTTTTTTTGAAATTTATACTGTTTCAAATTTTTGAATAATATATATCATTACACAATCATTAAAAATACTGATACACTACACTTTTATAGATTAAGTTAACATAGGAATTATTACATAGTAGACCAAAACTATGATTTTGAGGTGAATTTTCCTCTGGACATTTGGTTATTTTTGCTAATTTGTAGTGATTCACAAAAGCAAACACACGCCTCACTTCTTTGCAGAAATTTATTTCTGTCATTCAACTAATAGAGAACAAGTCTTCATCAGCATTTTTCCTTAGAGGTCCTGCAAAGGCACTCCTATATCTTAGATCAACGAACATAGGTTTGAAACCATCTAGGTCACAATATTATTTACTGTTAATTAAGAACATCTATTGTGGGATCTCTAATTTAAAGAACATAAAATAGAAAGACGACATACAGATTTTTTCCTCGAGTCTAAATTACAATAAGTTGACAGCAGCCAACATGTAACAAAATTTAGATACAATTATTCAGCCCTATATGAGTGAGAGTATATATAGACTGTGTTATGAAAAGGAGAAATAATTCTTATTATAATAAAAGACAGCTAACTATATTTAAATTCATATTTGTAGTTTCATTTATACGAATTGGATGATATAAACCCATTTCAAATATGTCTTTTGAAACTCAACTATGACCTCTGTTATAACTAACTAAGAGCAAATTAAACTTACTTCAGAAGATAAATTACATCTTTCTACCTATTACTACATAGCGCTGGGAAAATATATTAAAGGCTTAGCAGATATGTCAAATATGTGGCTATTTGAACCAGTTCAGATAGATGATGTATTTTCTTAGCTTGAAGTTATTTGGGGTCATAACATGAATTTCAAATGTCAAAATTATAAAAGTATCTGAACTTAGAATGAAAGCAGTTAAGTTCTAGAATTAGTTTTGTGGGAAACTGACAATGTAAACATAATCATTCTTGTAAGTAGCTCGAGTCTTTAATATACTCAGGAGTCAGGCTATTATGTAGTCTTTAAAGTTAGTTCTGACATCATGAATGTATCTCAAAGCAAATTTGTCAGAGTTTAGCATAAGATTCCATTTAGTGAAATGTGCCAGCAATCTTTTCTGGATGCAATATGCCATGTGATAAAATGCAAAACATATCCTGTATATATATATATATATATATATATATATATATATATATATATGCTCTAAAAACTGCAATAATAAATTTGTATATGATTTAAAATCAGAGTCAAAGCCAGTTTTAAATAAATATTTCATTTTCTTGCTCATATTAATAAGAATTGGCAAACCATATGTATTAGTTAATATAGAACTTTAATTTAATGATTCACATGCAGGTTTATGCAGTTAAAACTAAAGGTTAACAGAAATTAAGAATGATAATTTGTTCCTTTTAGCTCTTAGAGCTAAAGCAAACCTTTAAAGAAAGATATCTGAACTGCAAAGCTACATGTCAACACTGTACATAAGAATGTTGCTGCACTGCCACTTAGTGGTAGCCTTATAAAACTTAATTAGGTTAGGATTATCAATAAGTAAGTCCTCTAGGAAAGCACATTATCTCTTAAAGCACATTATCTCTTATTTTACTTAATACATGAATGTAGTTATCTGGTATAATTATATCAAAGAGAAAAAGGTGATTTTACAATGGTTTACAATGGTTTGATTTATAAAACTATATCTATGTCCTCATGGAAAGTATCTGGAAAGTGAAATTCATAGCATAAGTACTAAAAGTAAAGCATAATGTACATATTACATAGGAAAATAATAAATGAGAAAGAATCCAAGTAATAGTTCTCTACTCGAAAGTCACAATAGTAAAATGATGAAAACACCATGTAAAACAAAATTTTCATTTTCAAACACAAAAAGTTTATTTGCACCAGTGAAATAATTATCTCTGAAGCAAAGACATTTGAAAACATATATGTTGGCACCTTCACCTCATTTCAATAACTGGTGCTGGGAAAGGTGGAAAACCACTTGTAAAAAATTAGAACAATGTCTGTATCTCTTACTCTACTCAATAATCAATCAAACTGGATAAAGATCTTATTATAAGAAAGGTTTGAAACACCTAAGAGAAAACAGGCCAAGTACCACAGGCTATTGGCATAGGTAATGATTACCTGAATGTGACTATTACAGCTGACCTAGAAAGCTTAAAATGTACATATTGGACTTCATTAAATTAAATATTTCTGCATACCAAAGAACATAGATTACAGAGAGAATAAACATCTTACTTATTAGGAGAAAATATATGACATCTATTCATCTTGCTAAGGATTAATAACTATAACATGTGAAAAATTCAAATAAGTTAAATATATTTGAATTGGCATATGCTGTGAGAATAGCTTCCTTTTAAAGGAGTAAGCTCAGGTGGCCAATAAATATATGGACAAATATTCAACATCCTTAGTCATCTGGGAAATATAAGTTAATCATTCACCAAGATACCATAAAATACCTGTCAGTACAGCTATAATCAAAACAAAATAAATGAGAAATTCATAAATGATGGTCTCTGTGTGTGATTGTGTGGAAAAGGGACCATGTATGTATTGTTATAGAGACTCTAATTACTCTGCCTACTATTTACAAAGTATGGAGATTCCTTTACAATAAAAATGGCTCTATCATAACATCCAGTTGTAACATACTAGAGAACATATTTAAAAATAAAGTGAATGGATACATGTTATATGATACCAGAATGCTCACATTTATTTCTACAATGCCCATAGTAACATGTCCAGATGAAGGAATAGATATGATTTAACCATGGAAGAATGAATTATTAGCTATCACTGGGGTGAAAAATGAGAACATCTCAATGTTACCAGTTTAAAAAGTTTGCCATCCACAAACAAATTAGTATCATATGTCTTATCTCACATGTGAAATTGGACAAATAATTGAGAAAATTTTTCATCAGAAAATAGGAGATAGACTATCTCTGAAGGGTGATGGAATTGTGGCAAGAAGAAAAAGGACAAAATAGATGTGTATATATGATGTACTTGTGACAGATACCTACTGACTTTGCTTGCACAAACCATTGACCCTATCCTATTTTAAGGTTAGTTATGATATTGGATATACTGCTACAACAGAACCTTTTCAGACACTCAGCTAAAAGTTTTGTTTTTTTTTTTAACTATCACTTTACAGTGATCTGCCTTAAACCCTGGACATGTATAATAAGACAAGAGTAGTCAATTCTTAGCCTAATATATTAGATGGAAAATGATGGTTTCTAAGTAATTGTTTAAAGTTGTGTTATGTAAATATTTTATATAAATAATAAATAAATTCAGTGTGATAATTTTAATTATGAAAGTTTTGCTAAACACATATGGAAAAAAAATGTGAAGGCTTTCTACCATTTTCCCCTAACGTCCACATTTCCAATCAAAGCTGATATTTAAGGACATTTTATTATATTTAATTATGTAAACATTTGTATCATGATAAAGGTACCTACCTTCATATATATGAAATATAATTTACTTCTTTTTACATGCACTTTCTCACTGGCAAGATTTAATTAGAGTGTTTAGCCATGTGATGGAAAACCTGAGTCTCTCAAATAAAAGTATATTTCTGAATGTAATTGGTTCCTTAAATTCTTTATTCCTGACAAATTGATATATATATATAGACACACACACACACTTTCAGGTGTGTCAAATTGATTATTCCATTCCAAGTTTATTCTGGAGTTAAAAGATAAGAAGACATTGATAGTGCTTTTGTGTGTGTTTGTTTGTTTTCTATGAGGTTTAGTGGGAATGTAGAGGTACAGGAAAACAGATACATCATTCATATAATTTCTTTTTCAATATTGAAATTTACTTTCAGTTTGGAAAGTTCTTTCTTTCTTTCTCCTTCCTTCCTTCCTTCCTTCCTTCCTTCCTTTCTTTCTTTCTTTCCACTCCAGATAGTTCACTCTCCCCATTCACCCTCCTACTATTCCATATCCCACACCTTTTCCCTACCCCCATGTCTCCATGAGGATGTTTCCATCACTATCCCCCACCCCACCTGACCTCTGAACTACCTGGGGACTCCAGTCTCTTGAGGGTTAAGCACATCATTCCTGATTGAACCCAAACCTCTGCTGTATATATGTTGGGGACTTCATATTAGCTGGGGTATGCTGCCTGGTTGGTGATCCAGTGTCTGAGAGATCTCATGGATTCAGGTTAATTGAGACTGTCAAATCAAAATAATATTAGGTTTGGTTAAATTTAACATGATTATTTCAGAATATATATAAAATACAAAAAACAAACAAACAAACAAAAAAACAGAAGTAACGATCTTGAAGGATCTTCTAACACAAAGCAACAGTGATTATTTAGTTAAAGTTTAAACAAATATTTTAGAACTGTTAAGAACCAACCAATAAACTATGGAATGAATCAATATACCAGCTATAGAACATGAGCATTTCATTAAAACAGTAAAATTATAATTATTTCATGCAACATTATATGTTCTGGATATTTATTGAGAAAAACTGAAATTTGCATTCTAAGGTGACATTTGCTTTTCTTTTATGTTACAGTATTGTACACATGGATCTGAGAAGATTTGGGGGGAAGTATTGAATATGTTTAAAACATCTTATATGAAATTATAAAAGTATTAATAATTTAAAAAATCACATTATATATATTTGCATATGAAATTGTCAGATAATAAAAAAGGAAAAAAAGATTACTGAAAGTGCATAAATGTCTACCAATGGTAAACTAATAATAAAAATGTAATATATATTATAAATATATTATATATATACATACACATACACACACACATACACACACACTCACACATACACACACACACACACACACACACATATATATATATATATATATATATATATATATATGGAGAAAATCTGAGAGCAGTTGACCAAAGTATAGAAAGTCAAAATTATGCACATTAAGTAAGTTTAGTAGATTATTGTAAAACATAGGGCTTGTGATTACAAAACATTATTTTGTATAATAAAACCTTGCTGTGTTTAGCACATGTATGTTCCTGTCATAAAAGAAAGAATAATTAAAATTAGACAAGAAAATAGTTTGGGAGATAATTGGAAAATTGGTCAGTTTAGTGTATTAACTAAGCTTAAAATTTTACATTAGTGTCCTTTTCTCTAAATGTAGCAACTTGCATGCATGGATGTAAAACGTGAACATTTAATTATCATGCACTACAAAAAAGAAAATAATGTTATACATTCACTAAATTAAAAGTTAAAAATCAATGAAAATTCTAAGTGATGAGAGTAGTGAAGATATCTCCTTAGCTATAAAAACAATAGAAAGATATGTAGCAGAGACCAAAGGCATTTTACATTTACAAACGCCCAGTTGTAATTAACTTTTCTTAAATTCCATCTCTGTGGGTAAACCTGTCATGGAATAGAAATTTCAGTTTAATTAGTTCTGTTATGACGTAATAAAGATTGTTATAATTATCTCAATACTGTGGAAACAGGAAGAAGTATTGATCACTCAAGAATCTTAAAAATCTGTTATTGGGGTATAGAATTTATGTTTTCTGAAGACAAAATTTAAAAATAAATAATACATATGTGATTTCTGGATTGCATAAACATCACTGGTATTTTACAAATAAGATTTTAGTTCATAAGTACAAAAAAGGGCACATATATCTGTGTATCATATGCCTGAGTGTAAGTTAATTTGATTAGAAATATTGCAAGTTTCTTAAGTTTAACACCACCATCAGTTATGCTTTGTTTCTCTTCATAGCATGCTTCATTTGAATCACTAAAAGAGAAAATAATCATGAAGCATCAATGATTACAACAAGCTTTTAGTGCATATTATTTGGTAACATGCAATAAATTACTCATATGCATATGATTTTATTAATTCTTAATAAAGTACTTATGATAATTGTATTATTATTCTTTACCATCAAGAAATATAATTGAAACCAATGAACATTCTACAAAACAACACAATATAAAAGACCTTCATGGAGGAGGGATTATAAATAGATTTTTCAAATATGATCAAATAATGCTAACTCTAGAGAACAAATGCTTAATTAGGACAACATTTATACCGAAAATTGTATTCAACAAATGACACATTATCAAAGAGAAGACAGTTTTAAACAATAACACACTCATCCAAGAAGTATAAGTTTGGTTTTCTCTAGCTGAGATAAAACAACATGATCAAGGTAACTTATAGAAGAAATGGTTTATTTGGGTTTACAGTTCCAAGCCAAGGTAGCATTCAGAGGGCCTGCACAGCCTGAAGCCAGACAGGGTCCTAGTGTCCATGCAATCTCCGTGGCCTACAACTCGCAAGGAGAAGGTATCTCATTTCTGGTGTTGGGTTTGATTTTGATTTGAAAACTTAGAACTTCTGGGAGCAGCAAACCTGTCAAGTAAACTATTTCAAGTTTCATTTGATTTTTTTAAAACATATTTCAAATTAGCTTATAAAGAGGTTCCTATATGATCTCTTCATACATCATTTTGGCTGACCCTCCTACCCATCCTCATCTTTTTCTGTGACTACAACAGTACACACTTTTTACCACTAGCATTTTTACCTTTATTTTCATAATGTATGTATTTTCTTTTATAATCCTTTTCATTTTTCCTACTACTACCACCATTACTGTTGGGTTATAGTGGTGAGTGTCCCACATCCATCCCAGAGCTTGGGCCTCTAGGAGAGGTGAGACACCAGCAGGACACAGCCCAAGGGTGAAGGAGCATGGCCTGGTTGTCCCAGGGACTACATGGAGATGGCCTAATCTGGTTCTCAGGCTCTTGGGTATCCCAGGCACCGCTCGATGCTGCAGAAGAGCGGAGAACAGAGTGGGTGCTCATGGACTGGATCTAGCCCAGGGCCAAGGGGGAAAGGCAGGGAGGAGCCCAGCTCGGTTACACCGGGGACCACGTCTTTGGCATGTTGCTGGCTAGCTTGTTTGGTTTGATAGAGACCTTTTGGCTGGGAGCTCTGAGAGGCCTTCTGTGGGAGACTAGATGTGGCTCTTTAGACAAAAGCCTGTTCCATTGTTCCCCATGGTGGATTCTGGTGAAGAGAGACAGTCTATGGTTTTAGGGGATTTAATGTCATGGTGGAGAGTGGTGATGAGTGAAATCATAGCCCTCAATCTCAGCGCAGGCTTGAGATTAAAATACATTTTACAAGGAGGAATGGCTTGGAAGGGGAATTTATTGGCTAAGCCTCTCTGTGCCTTATTAAAATGAGAATGTCTTGAGGCTATGTGACCACACCTCTACCTGTTGAGGGGTTTGGGGATATGCGACAGATGGTCTCATACCTATGGAGAGCTGTGGCCTTGTGTAAGGAGCCTAGGGCCCAGGAGCTTGGTAAAATGCCTACTGTCCTTTGTACAATTGCCCCCTGCTAGGGAACCCCTACTGGGGCTCCAGGGTTTTAAACCTTAGCTCAATCAGAAACTAGGCTGCCTTTCATGGTCCCACACTTTACTGCATGTCTTCTTTCTTCTTGTTGGTGTCTATAAACATCCTTTCTATTTTCAATAGAGAAATATAAAAATTCAATTTAGTAGTTGTGTATAAGATAGAAGACAAGGCATTTGGCATCCTGATTCTAGGTTACTTCATTCAATACTATATTTTCAAGTTCCATTAATTTTCCTGGAAATTTTTAAATTTAATTTTTCTTTACTGCTGAAAAGAATTCCAATATATAAATATTCCAGATTTTCAGTGTCTATTCATAAACTGTTAGGCATCTAGGGTGATCCGTGTCTTAACTCTTGTAAGTATGGCAACATACCATGAATGTGTAGGTATTTATGTCATAAAGAGAACTCCAATGGCTCAGGCTGTATGATCAAGAATTGATAAGTGGGACCTCATGAAACTGGAAAGCTTCTGTAAGGCAAAGGACATAGTCAATAGAACAAATTGGCAAGAAGGAACTGCAAGGACAAAAATGGAGAAGAGACTAAGCAAAAGGAGGTTCAGTGACAGTGGGATCTAGCTCAAGGGGAGGTCCAGGACCCTGATACTGTTTCTTATGTTATGGTGTGCTTGCAGATATGAGCCTAGCATGGCTGCCCCTGGAGAGGCCCAACAAGCAGCTAAAAGAGTCAAATGCAGATAGTTATACCCAACCAATGGACAGAAGCTGGGGATCCCTGGGATTGAATTGGGAAAAAGCTGGAGGAAGCTGAGGAGAAGGGCAGCCCCATGGGAAGACTAGCATTCTCAAATATCCTGGATCCTCAAGATCTCTCAGATACTTAGCCACCAACCCGGCAGCATATACCAGCTGACATGAGGGCCCTGACACATATGTAACAAATGACTGCCTGTCCTGGACTCAGTGAGAGAATATGTACCTAAACCTTGAGAAACTTGAGGCCCCAGGAAGTAGGAAAGCTTGGTGGTGTGGTGGTGTGGGGGTGAGAACATCTTCTTAGAGCCAGGGGTCAGAAGGAGGAAGGATGGCATGGGGAGCAGTTTGGGAACAAGCCAGGAGGGGGATGAAGTCTGGACAGTAAAAAAAAGGATGAAAGAATATAAATAAATAAATAAATAAAGAAAGAAAGAAAGAAATTAATTAATAATAAATAAGCAAAGATTCTTTTGGGTCTCAGTAGTTTAGTTCCTTTTTTGATGCCTCTATATTGTTTTCCAATATGTCTATACAAGTTACCACTCACCCTGATGGTGTATAAGGATTTCCTTTCCCCATACCTTGCTGTCACCCCTTGTCTGTTTTCTTAATAGTGGCCTAGAGAAAAGATAGAGTTATCCACAAGTTGTGTTGAGAAAACTTTATAACTATTTGTAGAATGAAAAAAAGTATATATATATATATATATCATTCGTATGATATATATATATATATCATACGTATGATATATATATATCATACAAACACAACAATTACAAATTGGATCAAGGATATTAACTTAGAACCTGAAGGTCTTAAACTTTTAGAAGAGTATATCATAAAACACACTCATAGGTATAAGGAAGAACATTATGAACAGAAGCTGGGGTGCTGAGGAAATAAGACAGCTGACAAATGGGCTTTGCAAAGTGAAAAAAACAAAACCTTTTGTACAATAGAATAAAGGGTCAACTGAGTAAAGAGGCAGTATATACAATGGAAGAAAACCTTTGCCAGGCATGTCTGGTTATAACAGAATGTTAATATGTAGAATACACAAAGAACAAAAAAAATGTAACTTGAACAACTTAATAAAAATTGACCACTGATCTTTTCAGAGATTTTAAAAATAAACATATATAAATGGCTAGCAAAACATTCTTCAATACATATATCATCCTTATCCATTACTGAATTCTTTTAGTATAAAATTTTGTACTTGCTTATTATTTTCTGCAAAGTGTTGATTCTTATTACATATTTTAAAATCTGCAGTCCACCAGCAATATTTGTCATGAATCAGAACTTGTTTTCAGAGAGAATGTGTTAGTGACTTATAGTTTGGGCATAGAGATTCAGAAATAATGAGTCAATAACATCAATGATTCTTGTCATGTATGCCTGCTCCAGAGGACACCTATTATTTTAATAATGTAAACACACTAAAGCCATACGATATTGTTACAGTTCTAGCTGTAATAAAAAGTAACATTGGTTGCTAAACTACATATATTTCCTAACATTCTGGAAGCTAAAAGTCTGAGATATATATGCCCAATTTTGGGAACTTGAGAACTTGAGAATACTACATTTTGAGGAAGGCAGTTATGTTGATTATCCAGTGGCTGCCTTCTCACTGTGTTCTGACATGTCATTTCTTCGGTTCATGCATATAGAATTCCATATCAGGACACCAATCTCATATGAATACAACTTTATTATTGTGCACTCATTTAATATTAATTACCTCCTCAAGTTTCTGCTTATGAATAAAGTCATATTGGGATTAGAGCTTGAATGTATGAATTATGGTAGCACATAATTCCACTGATACTACACACATACACAGGATAGCATACATATCTGTGCACATACACTATACTATTTTCTTCTCACAATAAACATGTTAGAATGTAGGGAATTATACTTTCAGCAATTACAAATGAAGATTCCTCATATAAACTTTCTCATGATTATCTTAATGATTTTTTAAAAATACCTTATATGTAAATTTCAAAGAGATAGCTTTATTTGAAAAGCATAAAATTTAGCATAAAATAGCTTTCTTATAGATGTTCTTTATTAACCTAGGACTCTTTTTTTTTTAAATCTTCTATACTGATTCTTTAAAAATAAAGCTTACTTATAAAGAATAAAATTCAGATGATAGTTTCCTGTATAACTCTTTTTTTCCTATGTTTCATCTACATTTCTTTCATTAAACATTTCTCAAAATGTCAAATCCATGGTTATTTATGGCTGTTTTCATACATGGTTACACTTTATTTGTATGCACTAATTTTACTGTCATGATCCAATCAGAGCAGTTAATTGATGGCTACTCTAAAATAATATGACACTGAATTATAATTAACATTAGTTAGTTGCTAGATTTAAAAGCTTGGGGCATGAATTAGATGACCACAAAGCAGGGGTGTGTCATAAAATTTCAAGGATTGAAAAATGTATAAATTGTATTACTTGAATACACATGTTTTAAATATTTAAATAAGTAATTTTGATTTCTTCAAACCAAAGTATTACATATTTTTCAGGAGGAAATTCATGTTTAATTACAAGATGTTTCTTCTCTTCTCAAATAGATATGTTGCCAAAACAACATAACTACATAATAAGGATAAGTTCATCACTTACATTTTGTTTCCATTTTCACTTAAACATGAGCCATTTACAAGTAAAAAGAAAGTCTATGAATAACAAGCATTTCATTTGGGGAACTGGTTAAAATAAAATTTTCTGTTCAATTATGAATTGCACCTGAATGTATGTCTATCATAAAAAGATTGTCCAGTGGATATCCAATCTTGGCCAGCATGGAGATGAAAGAGAACTATTTATTTACTGTGAATCAAATGTATTTTTGATAGAGATAACAATGTAGATTCTGTGTGAAATATTGAAAATAGAACTATGTTATAATGCAGCTATCTTATTTCCTTAATAAATCAAAGAAAGTTTACATTAAAAAGTTAGCTGTACTCTCTTATTGAAGTCAACATTATTTTTTAAAAATTAATTAAGAGACAGCCTACAGAATGGGAAACATACATTTAGCAGCTATTTATCTGGGAGGTGATTAATATCTAGAAAATATAAGGAATTAAATACTTAAAGGAGAGAAAAACAATACAATTAAAATATGGGACTATAGCCAGAAGCTGGAAAGAATTCAGATGTCCTTCAACAGAGAAATGGATACAGTAAATGTGGTGGGTGGGTGGGTGTTGGAACACCCTCATTGAAGCAGGGGGAATGGGAATGGGATAGGGGGGTTTGGGGTGGGGGAAAACCAGGAAAGGGGAAAACATTTGAAATGTAAATAAAAAAATATCCAATAAAAATAAAGACAGAAATTTCTTATAATATAAAATGCAATTGACTGAAAAGATTTTTACTAATATTCAACATCCTAAGCCACTAGTGTAATGCAGATTAAAGCATCTCTAAGATTTCACCTTACTTCAGTCAGAGTGGCTAAGATTTTGAAAAAGGCTCTTGTCAATGTGGGGAAAGGGGAACACTATTCAATCTTTGCAGGAATTCAAATCTGTGCAGCCATTATAGTAATCAGTATAGAGGTTCATAGAAGGCTAAAAATAGATTTACCATATTATACAGTTAGACTAGTCCTAGGCATATACCCAAATGACTCCATGTTCTAATCTAGAAATACCTGTTCATTATGTTGTTTAGTGCTTTACTCAAAATATTTAGGAAACAGAAACAGTCTAGATGTCCAAAAATTGATGAAAGGATAATGAAACCATGGTATATGTACATAATAGAATATAATTACATTATTAAGAAAAATGAAATTTACTGGTGACTAGATTGAGCTGGAAATAGTATTTCTGAGTGAGGAAACCTTTACCCAGAAAGACAAATTTCACATTTTCTCTTATCAGTGGATGGTAGAATTGACCCTTTAGATATGCAAGTTACTTTGAAATAAATATCCACAAAATTCAGGGTTTTAGAAAGGCCATGAGAAAGAGCTGTTGGGGAAGGGAAGACAAAATACAGTGGTAAAATTATTTTAAAAGAATGATAGAATATGAAGCATTATACTGAAGTATGAGATTGAAGAGTAGGGTAGAGGAGGAAGAAAAGTTAGGAATAAATTATATGAAGACATTTCAAAAAAGATATATTGGCATATAGTATTTTATAAACTTCCTTAAGAGACTTATAAATAGTTCAAATAAATTTATAGTAAGTTCAAATAAATTTACTTTATAACAGGGCAACAATGTCCTCCCAAGATAAATGGTGATGACAAAAGAAAAGTCCAGTTTGAGGCATAAGTTATGTCTTTTGCAGTTTTTGAGCATTGGGAGCCCATAGATCTCCAAACTTTATCAGGTTATTGCCACTGCTTTTGCTTACTATACTGGCTGGTTTTGTGTGTCAACTTGACGAAAACTGGAGTTATCACAAAGAAAAGAGCCTCCCTTGTGAAAATGCCTCCATGAGACCCACCTGTAAGGCATTTTCTCGATTAGTGATCAAGGGTAGGAGGGCCCAGCCAATTGTGGGTTGTGCCATCCCTGGGTTCTATAAGAAACCAAGCTGAGCAAGCCAGGGGGAGCAAGCCAGTAAGTAACATCCATCCATGGCCTCTGCATCAGCTCCTGCTTTCTGACCTGCTTGAGTTCTGGTCCTGACTTCTTTTAGTAATGAACAGCAATGTGGAAAAGTAAGCTAAATAAACCATTTCCTCCCCAACTTACTTCTTGGTCATGATGTTTGTGCAAGAATAGAAACCCTGACTAAGACACTTAGCATCCAGAACTTTATGGTAAGACCCTATTTCTTACTAACAATGTAAGTTGTAATAAGAAAGCACATATAACTGTTTTAACCCCACAAAAAAAGTAATGGCTATATATAGTCACAGTTTTATTGATTAATTTTATAATAATAATTTCACAATATTTTGTTAAAGAGTGAATAGAATAGTTCCTCTATTCAATTCCACCAATTGTGCCAACTCCTGCTATTCTTGTTGCACACAGCTGGTCCCATATGAGGGCAGACACCAGATGTCCAACACCAACTACAACTATAACCTGGATATAATGACCATTACTCTCAGGAGAACAAATAAATCCATACCAGCAACTCTCCTTTATCTTTTACACAAGAGCTGTTCCTGTCATCTGCTTTCACCTTCCTGGCCCTTCTTTTTAGAAAAAAAAAATCCCAGGCTTTTATCCCCAACTTCACCTGCGCTTGTTACTGGAGGAAAAGTGTTAGTACCTCCTTAAGACTCCTCAGTGTTGGCTGTAAGAATCCTCTGGCTCTAAAGAAGGTATTTTCCTTCTCTGAGAACCCTCAGTTAGCTTGCCATGAGCTGGGGCTACTTCTAAAACCCATTTGAACTTCATCACTTAATCCTGATACAGCTGATCAACCATCAAGCAAGTTGGGATAACAGGAAGCACACCTTCAAACATCAACTTAACAATAACAACAACAACAACAACCACAGACTAACAAGATTTCCATGTCAGAACAAAACCCAAAACCAACCAAGAAAACAACCAAACAAAACAAAAATCACAGTACCAATGACCTAACTCTAGAGGACTAGGTTCTTTCACAAATGCAAAATTATGACTAACTAAAATAATAAGTCTCCACCAAAAGTCAGTACTTCCATAGTACTTTCCCATGAAGTGACTTAGATGTTATACAAGGCAGTGAGTTTTGAAAAACAATAATAAACATGATAATAAATCGTAGGATATGAATACACGCCAGAATGAAGACCAACAATACACAAATACAGAGGTAAATAAAATAATGCAAACAATACAAGATAAGACAATAGAATTTAGCAAAGAGAGAGAATCTCTGAAATAAAAGCAAATGAAAAACTTAAAATGAAAAACTCAGTAATTCAAACAAAAAATTAGAGGAATATCTCCTCATCAAATTGGATGGAATGGAAGCAATATTATCCATGTACTAAAATAGTAATAATAGGTTCTTTCCTATGTCCTATGACTTGTCTATAAAATTTTTGTATAATCTTGTGGAATGGGACTAAAATACAATCAGAAATTGTTTGGTCACTTTCATATTGTTCGTACAAGTAGTTTACAGGTGGGCATGTCTTCCAAGTCAATATTTTAGCTAACAGGGTTCTTGGTGGTGTAAGATTGATAATTACATTTTTCCCTCTGGTAGCTTGCATAGCATCTTCCCACAACACAAAAGCTACTTAAAAATGAATCTTCCATGTCAATACCCGCTTGATTTCCCATGATTCTCAAGTATGTTGTATTTTCAGCAATAAATTTTAATAACAAAATCTGGAGGGTAGCTTGTATAGTTTTGAAATCTGTGGGAACTCAAGGGACAACAAGCCGCAAATAAGCAACCCATTTCTGACACTGTGCTTTTTATTTGTTAGCTTCTGTTGTCTGGTAATCCTTTATTTTTATTTTTTAATTGAAAATAGATACTTCTCTCTTAAAATACAGTTTGACAACAATTTTTCTCCCTTCACTCATCCCAATCAACCTCTACCTCCCTTTGCCCTCAGATCCACTTCCCCTTCCCTTTCTCTTCAAAAAGGAGCAGGCATCCAGGAGACAACCAAATACAACTAAATGATGTACAGCAAGAAAAGCCCTCATATCAAAGCTGGATAAGGCAAACCAATAGGAGGAAAAGAGTTCCAAAAGCCAGCAAAAGAGACAGATTACAAATCACCAAGCTAAACAACTATAACATATAAGGAGAGGACCTGGTGCAGGGTCCATGCTTGCTGCTTCAGTCTCTAAGCCATTATGAGTCCTGCTTAGTTGATTAGGTGGTCCATATACTCCCGGTGTCCCCCATGCCTCTGAGTCATGCATTCTTTCCTCCTCTGCTTCCATAAGATAAAATTTACTTTTTCATCTTTAATTCTTATTTTTGAATATGATGTCCTTTCATTTTAATTTGGCATGAGTACTTTTGCTAGATATTCTTCTTTGATTTACAAATCTTTGTATCATTTTAGCATAATGTACCTATTGGAATCCTGGCCATTTAGAATGATTTGAAATATATGCTTTCATTTTTCAGTTATACTCAGGAGTTGGAAAGCTTACACATTTGTAAGCTTCTTCATCAAATGTATAGTAAACTTAGCTAGTAAGAGACCAGTACTTCTGGGTATTTTATGGAATGAAACTACTTTCACTTATTTAAATCATACTAGTCTATTTAAGTTACCTATTTATTCTAGAGTAAGTTTCCTTCACAATTATATTCTTAAATTACTCTACAGTTATAGCTGTTAATATTATTTATTATCCCTTTAATATGTTAAAATATGCAAACATAGAATTTCTTTGTTATGTGATGTTATATCCTAAATGAACGCTAAATAACCAAAAAGACACATTTTTTGTTGTTTCTTTGCTTCTTGCTTTGTTTCTTTCTTTCTTATGATGCCAAAGATCTCATTTTTATTATAGTCATTTTTATTGCTGAGACTTTCTTTACTCTGTTTTACATTTACTTTCAGAACTTTATGCATGAATAGTGTATTTTCATAATTTTCACCAAACCCTCTCTTCATCTAGTTCCTCCTATTAATTCTTCTTATTATGTTTATCATTTTACTTCTATTTAAGGTATCTATTGATATTCTTTGTCTACTTTCTCATAATAGAGGCCAATATAATTGATTTCAACTATATTTCTTTTTCATTTATAGTAATGTTGTAATTTTTCTCTTTTCTCCATTTTCTTGATATATTACTCTACTATCCTCTAATATATTCAGCATATGTTTTCAGTTTTCTTCTTTTAAAATCCATAAATTTCATACTAGGATTTTTTTGACTAATGTGTTTTAAAGTGCTATTTGTTTATTTGTTTGTTTTTATTGCTCATTTATTTGCATTCCAAATGTTGCCCCCATGTGATGGTTTGTATATGCTTGGCCCAGGGAGTGGCACTATTAGAAGGTATAGCCCTGTAGGACTAGGTGTATCCTTTACCCTAGCTGCCTGGAATCCAGTCTTCTACTAGCAGCCTTCAGATGAAAATGTTGATCTCTCAGCTCCTGCACCATTCCTGCCTGGATACTGCCATGTTCCTTCCTTGATGATAATGGACTGATCTTCTGAACCTGTAAGCCAGCTCCAATTAAATGTTGTCCTTATAAGAGTTGCCTTAGTCATGGTGTCAGTTCTCAGCATTAAAACCCTAACTAAGACAGAAGTCGGTACCAAGGACTGAGGTATTGCTGTGATAGGCCTGACTGTGCTTTCGTCTGGAAAAAAAGGGGATTTTGGGACTTTGGATTTTGGAAGCAGTGGAATGCTTTAAATGGGGCTTAATGGGCTAACTTAGTAAGAACATGAAAGACTTTTTGTTGAGATTGATTTGAGCTGTGCAGACCTGGCCCAAGAGCATTCAGTGGAAAAGCATTTCAGTATGTGGCCTAGAGACTGTTTTTGTAGTTGTTTGGTGAAGATAGTGGCTGTTTTTTAACCATTGTCTGGAGAGTCTACCTGAGTCTAAGGTGAAGAGATTTATATTAATTGCATTGACAAAGTAAGCCTCAAAAAAATAAAAAAACATCCCAGTAGAGACTTTCATCTCTGTTTAAGTCTTATAAAGAGCATTTTGAACATGCTTAGCAAGCTTAGAAAGGAAAAATATAAAATATCTGGTTCAAGTATTAAAGTGGCACCATGAAGTGGAATGGAGCTGAATGCTTTGTTCTAAAAGATAGCAGATTAAGGGATTTGGGGAAGATCCCATCCAGCTAAATTTAAATCCAAGGATGGTGGTACACACCTTTAATCCCAGCATTGCAGGGGACAGAGCCATGCAGATCTCTGAGTTCAAGGTCAATCTATAGAGCAAGTTCCAGGAAAGCCAAGCTTAGGCAGTGAGGGTTTTGGAAAACAGGATGCTGGTAGTAGAATAAGGGGGGCATGTTCCAATCTCAGCAAGCAGTAGAACATGGCAGCTTCAGCCATGTGGCTCTAGCTTTAGAGTGAAAAATAGAAGGGACTACTGAGACAAATTGATCCTGGTTAGTTGGAGCTAAGAAATTAGTGGTGACTAAGAAGAGATCAGCATCACTGAGGTGAAATCTTCTGGGAAGTCTTTCTCTGAGAGCACAGAGAAGCTGTGTTCCAGAGATAGCCAAGGTTGTATCTTGTGCTGCAGCTGTACTTTGTAATGTGTAAGAGTTACCCAGGTATTACTGGTTTTGAAGGCATGAAGGGATCATGCAGAACAGTGGAGGCTTGGCACTTTGAGAGTCCATGGAAGACCATTGGTGAAGGTGCAGCCTCAGTTGTAGTTGATGGCCCAGGACTGAAGGGGTCATACAAAGGATGTGAGGTTTGGCACCTTGAAGAGAACCTATGAGAGACTATTTGTGAGGCCTAGTTGCAACAGAAAACCCCAGCATATTGCAGAAGCCAGTACTATGGGATGATCACCAAGAACAGAAGCAGCAGTGGAGTGGATCAACCTGAGCTTAGAGTGCTACAGAGGGTAGAGCTGGAGAATTGATACCAGCCCTTTGGAAGGGCCAAGAGGATCATGTGTGGATCGAAAACACTGAAACAAGAAAGTTTAACATTGAAGTTGCCTTGGAGACTACAATATATTCGAGATGCCAGAGCCATAGGATATCCCCTGAGGAATGCTACTAACAGGGAGTGGAATCAGCCCAGAAGAGACGTTTGTTGTAGTCAACAAAGATGAAAAAGGAGTTGGAGATCTGAAGACTGCTTTGACATCAGCCATAGAAATGCAGAGTTTGGAGTTTGCCCAGCTGGTCTCCTGTCCTGCTTTGGGAATTACAGTTAAGTAATTGGATAAATCTCAGAAGAGCCTTTGAAGTTTGGACTTTTAACATTGTTGAGACTGCTATAGACTATGAGGACTTTAGAATTTGGACTAAATGTATTTTCATTATGCTATGTTTAGCTATGGCTCCCTTAGACTCATATGTTTGAACAAGCCTATGGAGGCCAGGGAGTGGAATGTGACAGTTTGTATATGCTTAACCCAGAGAGTGGCATGATTAGAAGATGTGGCCTTGTTGGAGTAGGTGTTTCACTGTAGATATGGGCTATAAGACCCTCATCCTAGCTGCTTGGAAGCTAGTATTCTGCTAGCAACCTCCAGATAAAGATGTACAATTCTCAGTTGCTCTTGCCCCATGCCTGCTTGAATGCCACACTCCCACCTTGGTGATAATAGACTGAACCTCTGAACCTGTAAACCAGCTCTTATTAAATGTTGTCCTTATAAGAGTTGCCTTGGTCATAGGGTCTCTTCACAGAAGTAAAACCCTAACTAAGATACCCTCCTTCCCAGTAACCCTTCCAAAAATTCTGTTCTCCATCCCCCTCCCCTTTGCCTCTGAGAGGCTACTCCCTACCCCATCCCCCACCTGCCCACTTCTCTTACACACCCCTCTACCTACCCTGCAACTCACAATGCCCCCACTCATCCACTTACCTTGGGGCATCGAGTCTCTACTGGATTAGGCATATCTTCTCTCACTGAAGCCAGTACTCTGCTACGTATGTGCCAGGGACCATGAACCAGCCCATTTATGTTCGCTGGTTGGTGGCTTAGTCTCTGGGAGCTCCCATGGGTCCATGTTAGTAGATACTTTTGGTCTTCCTATATGGTTGCCATCCCCTCCAGATCCTTTAATCCTTCCCTGAATTCTTCCACAGGAGTCCTCAACCTAAGTCCCATGCTTGGCTGTAAATGTCTGCATCTGTCTCAGTCAGATGCTGGTTGAGGTTCTCAGTGGACAACCATGCTAAGCTCCTGTCTGCAAGCATAACATTGTATGAGTAATAGTGTCGGGGTTTGGTGTCCTCCAATGGGATAAATCCCAGGTCGCACAGGTCAGGTCACTGGGTGGCCTTTCCTTCAATTTCTACTCCATTTTTTAATCCCTGTATTTCTTTTCCTCAGGAACAATTCAGGGTCAAATTCAGGGTCAATTCAGGGTCAAAGCTCATGAACCCATCCCTCCACTTGAGCCCCTGTCTATCTATCGGAAGAGGTCTCTTCGAGGTACATCTCCTCACTTTTGGACATTTCAGCTGAGGTCATCCACTTGGAGTCCTGGGGGCCTGTCACATTCCAGTTCTCTGGGACTTTCTAGAGGTTCCCTTTGTCCCCCACACCCCCCGCAGCTGTAAATTTCCATTCATTCTCTTGAAACCTCTGGGACTTCTCTCCTATCTCCAAACATACCTGCTCCTGCTCCATTTCCCCTCTGCCTTTCTTATCCCACCTAGGTCCTTCCCTCCCATGATTATTTTTTTTTCCTTCTAAGTGGGACTCAAGCATCCTCATTTGGGCCTTCCTTCTTGTTTAATTTCTTTGGGCCTATGGGGTATATCATTGGTATTCTATCTTTTTTGGCTAATATCTACCTATTAGTGTATACATACCATGCATGTCCTTTTGGGACTGAGTTACTTCACTCAGGATGATAATTTCAAGTTCCAACCATTTGCATGTGAATTTCATGAAGTCATTGTTTTTAATAGCTGAGTAGTATTCCATTGTGTAAATGTGCCACATTTTCTGTATCCATTTCTCTGCGGAGGGACATCTGGGTTGTTTCCAGCTTCTGGTTATTACAAATAAGGTTGCTGTGAACATAATGGAGCACATGCCCCTGTGGTGGAGCATCTTCTGGATATTTGCTCAAGAGTATTATATCTGGGTCTTCAGGTCGATCTATTTCCAGTTTTCTGAGGCACCAGATTGACTTCCAGAGTGCTTGTATCAGTTTGCAATCCCATCAGCAAAGGAGGAATGTTCCCTTCCTCCAAATGCTACCCAACATGTGCTGTCCTTGGAGTTTTTGATCATAGCCATTCTGATTGGTGTAAGCTGGAATTTCAGGGTAGTTTTGATTTACATTTCCCTGATGACTAAGGATTTTGAACATTTCTTTAAGTGTTTCTCAGCCATTCAAGATTCCTCTGTTGAGAATTCTCTGTTTAGCTCTGTACCCCATTTATTATTGGGTTACTTGGAATTTTTCAGTATAACTTCTTGATTTCTTTATTTTTTTGTAACTTTTATTTTTTTCACTCCAGTCACTGCCCACCTCCTGGTCCACCTTCCCATAGTCCCTTATGCCATTCTTCTTCGCCCTGTTTCTAAGAGGATGTCCCCACCCCACTCCTACTGGGACTCCCCACTTCCTAGGGCCTAAAGTCTTTCAAGGGTTAGGTGTGTCTTCTCCCACTGAGGTTAGACCAGGCAGTCCTCTGCTGTATATGTATCAAGGGACCTCAGACCATCTCCTATAGGCTGCCTGGTTGGTGGTCCAGTGTCTGAGAGATCACAGGGGTTCAGGTTAGTTGACATTCCTAGTTTTCCTACCAGGATGCCCTCCTCCTCAGCTTCTTCCAGTCTTTCCCTAATGCAACCACAGGTCTCCCTGACTTCTGTACATTGGGCGTAAGTTTCTGGCTATTACAGATAAGGCCACTATGAACATAGTGAAGCATGTGCCCTGTGATATGGTGGGACACCTTTTGGATATATGCCCAACAGTGGTATAGCTGAGTCTTCAGGTAGATCTATTTCCAATTTTCTGAGGAACCTCCAGATTGATTTCCAGAGTAGTTGTACCCAGCAATGGAGGATTGTTCCTCTTTCTCCACATCCTTGCCAACATGTGTTGTCAACTAAGTTTTTGATCTTAGCCATTCTGATTGGTGTAAGGTGAAATCTCAGGGTAGTTTTGATTTGCACTTGCCTATCACTAACCATGTTGAACATTTTTTAAGTGCTTCTCAGCCATTCAAGATTCCTCTGTTGTGAATTCTCTGTTAACTCTATACCCCACTTTTTAATAGGGTTGTTTTGTCTTTTTTGGAGACTAGCTTCTTGAGTTCTTTATATATTTTAGATATTAACACTCTAACAGATGTGGGGTTAGTGAAAAATTTTTTCCCAATCTGTGGGTTGTCAATTTGTCCTATTGACTGTTCTTTGCCTTAAAGAAGCCTTTCAGTTTCTTGAGGTTCCATTTATCAATTCTTGATCTTAGAGCCTCAGCCAACCATTATTCACCAAGATCAAGTAGGCTTCATTCTAGGGATGCAAGGTTGGTTCAATATACAAAAATCCATCAACATAATCCACTACAGAAACAAACTCAAAGAAAAATAAATCACATGAACATCTTATTAGATGCTGAAAAAGCATTTGACAAAATACAACACGCTTCATGTTAAAAGTATTAGAAAGATCAGGAATTCAAGGCCTATGCCTAAAAATAATAAAAACAATTTAGAGCAAACCAACAGCCAATATCTTGGGGTAACTCTAACAAAGCAAGTGAAAGATCTGTATGACCAGAACTTCAAGTCTCTCAAGAAAGAAATCAAAGGACCTCAGCACATAGAGAGTTCTCCCATGCTAATAGACTGGTAGGATTAACATAGCAAAAATGGCCTTCCTACCAAAAGCAATCTCCAAATTGAATGCAATCTCCATCAAAATCCCCACACAATTCTTCAATGACATGGAAAGAGCAATTCTCAATTTGTATGGAAAAAAAATAAAAGCTCAGGATAGTGAAAACAATTTTTAACAATAAAAGAACTTCTGGAGGGAATCACCATCCCTGACCTCAAGCTGTACTACAGAGCAATAGTGATAAAAACTGCAAGGTACAGAGACAGACAAGTCAATCGATGGAATAGAATTGAAGTCCCAGATATAAACCCACACACTTATGGACATTTGACCTTTGACAAAAAAGCCAAAAATATACAATGGGAAAAAAGAAAGCATATTCAATAAATTGTGCTGGTTTAAATGGCAGTCTGTAGGTAGAAAAATGAAGATAGATCCATATTTGTCACTTTTCACAGAGCTCAAGTCCAAGTGGATCAAGGACCTCAACATAAAACCAGATACATGAAATATAATGGAGTAGAAAGTGGGCAAGAGCCTCAAACTCATTGGCATTGGAGAAATTTCCTAAACAGAACTCTAATGGCTCAGGCTCAAAAAGCAAGGATTTAGTTCTTTATATATTTTGGATATTACCCTTAACTGGATTTAAGGTTAGTGAAGATCTTTTCCCAATCTGTAGGTTGCAGTTTTGTCCTATAGACAGTATCCTTTGCCTTTCCAGTTTCATGAGGTCCCATTTGTCAATTGTTGATCTTTGAGCCTGGGCAATTGGTGTTGTAATCAGGAAATTAAAAAAAAAATGTTATTTGGATTTAAGTCTCCATTGTGTCCCTCCCTCTGGAATTCCCACAAAGGAAGGGGAGTAATGATTGTAGAAATCAGAGGGGATGTTGGACACCAGAAGAACATAGCCCATTGAATTAACTATGTAGGGGCACATATGGGCTCACAGAGGCAGAAGCAGCAACTACAAAACCTACATGGGTCTGTAACACGTTCGCTGCATATATGTTGTTGCTATTAACTTGGTGGTTTTGCGGGACTGCTAACTGAGTGAACAGGTATGTCTCTTAGTCTTTTGTCTTTTCCTCTTGTTTGGTTACCTTGTCTAGCCTTGGTGCATGTGTTTTTACCTTCTCTTACTATATCTTGTTTTGTTGTGTTTGGTTGTTTCTTGGAGGACTGCTCATTTTAGTAAAGAGACAGAAGAGGAGTGGATCTGAGGAAGAGGGGAGGTGGTGGAAAGCTGAGAGAAGTAGAGGGAGGGAAAACTACTGTTAGGATGCATTGTATGAGAAAAATTATTTTCAATTAAAAAATAGGAAAAAGGGTATTATTTGGTCACATATACTTGTGAATTTGGCATATGTTTGTTTCATTTCCTTTTTTATATGTTATTTTAAAATATTTTCATACAGTATATTTTAATCATATTCTTCCATAACCCCCCTCTCTATCTATCTATACACACACACATACACACACACACACACACACACACACACATATACACACATACACACATTACTAGCTAGTTTTTTGTTTTTTGTTTTGTTTTGTTTGGTTTTGTCAATGTGTCACAAGTTAGAGTCATTTGGGAAGAGATACTTTCAACTGAGATAATCCAATATTATGGAGGTATTTTCTTATTTAGTGACTTCCTAGTCCATAGTGCCTCTTCTGAAAAGTTGGTGGTTCTGGAGTGTATAAGAAAGCATGCTGAGCAAGCTTCAAATCAATAAACCTTAGTCCTCTGTGGCCTCTATATTTGTTCCTGCCTTCAGGTTCCTGTTCTTTTGAGTTTCTATCCTGACTTCCTTTAATAATGGACTGTGATATGAAGCATAAACTGAAATACAGCCTTTCCTACCGAAATTGCTTTTGGTAAATGTGTTTTACCACAAAAATAGAAACTCCAGCAATGGCAATGCCTTTGTCAACATTTGTTTTGAAAATTTATTTATAAATATTATATATTCTGAATTACTTCTCTCATGTAGACAATTATTGTAGTCAAGGTATCAACCATCTAAAGTTGTATACAACAAATATAAAAATGAATGAACATCTAAGCAATCCAATTTTTTAAAGAGTAAGCTATTCTAAATACACAGCATGCATGGAACCTTTTAATCAGAAGTGATACTGAAATCCATTTTTAATTAAGTCCTCAAAGACTTAGTAAAGGATTGTCTTCTTTATGACTAATTTTTTGTCAAATTCAATTTAAAATTTTCCCCAACAAATATGACATTTCATTGTGCTCTGCAGAAAGCATGTAAACTGAGCTGATGTTTTCAAACAGCAGGGAAGCTTCCAGTACAACAATTAACTGGTAACATATGCCACTGCTGCCAAGAGGATTTTTAATCCTGTTAAACATTAATGTAGCATTTTTGCTTCTGTCACAATAAGGCAGCCATCTGTGTTTTAACCTGCTGGGAAACTGGGGATATGTTTACAGAAAGAGGAAAGAGAAAGCAATGTATATAGGTGGGCATTCAGATTCAGAGACCTGGCATCTAATGTCAATAACGTATAAAATCCAATGTATACAAAGAACTCAAGAAGCTAAACTCCAGAGATACAAATAACCCTATCAAAAAATGGGGAAGTGAGCTAAACAGAGAATTCTCAATTGAGGAACCTCGAATGGCCGAGAAGCACCAAAAGAAATGTTCAACATCCTTAGTCATCAGGGAAATGCAAATCAAAACAACCCTGAGATTCCACCTCACACCAGTCAGAATGGCTAAGATCAAAAACTCAGGTGACAGCAGATGTTGGAGAGGATGTGGAGAAAGAGGAACACTCCTCCATTGCTGGTGGGAATGCAAATTGATACAACCTCTCTGGAAATCAGTTTGGTGGACCCTCAGAAAATTGGACATAATACTACCTGAGGACCCAGCTATTCCACTCCTGGGCATATACCCAGAAGATGCTTCAACATGTAAGAAAAACACATGTTCCACTATGTTCATAGCAGCCATATTTATAATAGCCAGAAGCTGGAAACAACCCAGATGTCCCTCCACAGAGGAATGGATACAGAAAATGTGACACATTTACACAATGGAATACTACTCAGCTATTAAAAACAATGACTTCATGAAATTCGTAGACAAATGGATGGATCTTGAAAACATCATTCTGAGCCAGGTAACACAGTCACAAAAGAAGGAACATGGTATGTACTCACTGTTAAGTGGTTATTAGCCTAAAAGTTTGAAATACCCAAAGTCACTTCGCAGGAACAGTAGTACTGAGTTCGAGGTCCCAGATGGAGGGTTTAGAGAAAGGACTGAAGGAGCTGAGGGAGTGTGCAGCCCCAGGGAGGTAGCAACACTGGCAACTGGCATGACCCCCCATATTTCTGGAGACTGATCCACCAACTAAAGAATACATAAGGAGGGACCCATAGTGCTGGCCACAAAGACTGCAGAGGAGGGTCTTGTTACCCATCAGGGGGAGGAGAGGCCCTTGGGCCTGAGGGTGTTATATCCCCCAGTATAAGAGAATGTCAAGGAGGGAAGATGAGAGTGGGTGGGGGGTGAGGTGGGGAGGTGGGTTGGAGAATATCTCCATGGAGGCAGGGGGAGGGCGGAGGGAATGGGGAGGTTCCAAAGGGGAGATCTGGAAAGGGGGAAACATTTGAAATGTAAATAAAACATGAAAATTAAAAAAAAAAAAAAGGAAAAAAACTCTCTGAGGAATTTGGGGGTTGTATGAATTTTATTGATCCTGAACAACTCATTTGCAGAAATGTCTCTTTAAATTTTATAAAAGCAACTTCATTGTTCTTATACTAAAGAGCTCTTTATCCTTCTGCCTCTAAAAGAGAAAAAGGCATGCAATTTTTTGTAAAACACTTGTTATAATTTTAAAAGCTGTGCTGTGCAATGAGCCCAGGTATTCCAATGTGCAGAAGGGGAAATTGATTCAAGAACTCTTGTTATTCAAAGACTGTGGAAACACATTTAGAGAGTTATCTCACAAATCTTTGGATCTGTGAGACAGGGTAGAAAAACAGAAAAGCAAAGACACAAGAATTTCTCAGTCAAATCGATTATTTGCATTTTCCATGCTCAACTGGCAGCTTTTGGACCGTTAGAAACCTGCCTACATGTAATCTTGATGAAATATAATTAATGTTTTTTTTTTGCTGCCTGCCCTTTAAATACATATATGCACGCATGTGTGTGTGTATGTATGTGTGTGTGTGTGTGTGTGCATGCGTGTGTGTGTGTCCTTTTTCTAAAACAATGCAATAAAGCATGTTTTCATTTGTTTTAAAAATTCTATAGATTTATACAATTATTTTTGGTCTTCATATGATATTTTTGGTTCATACTTATAAGGTTAAAAAGCAATGGCTCAATTTTATGATGTGTTTACTTGCTTTCTCACTGCTATTTGTTGAAGGTTCTATTCCAAATGAGATTTGTATCTTGGTCGAAAATTATTTGTTTTTATCAGTAGGATTTCATTTGGGGGGTTCATGATTCTATTTTTTTTATTTATTTGTCTGTGAACAGGCCAATATCATGTTTAATATATTACTATGAACTGTCATAAAAAGTTTTGTTTGTTTTTGCTGTTGTTGTTTGTTTTTGATACAGGGTCACACTCTGAGAACCTTTCTATTTAGATCAGGTTTTATTTAAACTTCAAGAGATCATTTTGTTGCCTTGACCTCACAAGTCCTATGCTGAAAGGTAAGTGCTGTGCTACCACACCCAGTCATAGTAAATTTTGAAACTCAAAGGTAGAAGACTTATAATTTCTTTTGGTTCAACAATATCTAAGCTACTTGTGATAAGTTTATATTTGACACAAATTGTAGGATTTACTCATTCTTTGTGCAAAATAGACTATGATGATTTATAGTTTCTAATTTGTAAATTCTGACATCTTAATATTAAGCCCTGTACTCAATGAACAGTTGATGGCCATTTGTTGTTGAATTACATTTAAAGAAAATATACATTTATGACACATAAGAATTATACATAGTTATGTGGTAATTTGATAGATTTATAAAATGAGTAATAAAGCAAGATAATTGCATCTTAATCTCCTTAGACATTATAATTTATGTGTAAATCTTCAAGTTTATCTTTTCTAATTTTTTTTGTAAAAGAAATGAAACATGATTTAATTATTTTACAGTATACTAGCCTTTAGTTTTCCTGGTTAAGTTTATTGTTAAGATATTATTTTCCATGCTTTATAAACAAGATTATTTTCTTAAGATGATTTTCTAAGTATTCATTGTCATTGTTTAAATTTTTTATTGGATATTTTCTTTGTTTACATTTCAAATGTTTTCTCCTTTCCAGGTCTCCTCTTTGGAAACCTTGTATTCCAATCCCCCTACCCTTGTCTCTATGAGGGTGCTCTCCCACTGTAGTGGCTATTCCTGATTGTTGACTATTTCTGAAGGAAACAACAATCCAGAATTAGTAGGTTCATTTGTGATCTAGATCGTGAAGCTGCAAGACACATGTTTCTAACCTGGATCTTTGCATGGAGATTTTGAGGCATAGTGGCCATGAAAAACTTAGTCCTAGGCAATGCTTTTAATCCCAGGAGACTGAGGCAAGGAGATCTCTGAGTTCAAGGTCAGCCTGGGACAAAGCAAGTCCAAAATCCAAGCATGGTGGTACACAACTTTAATCTGGGCCACACCTTCTGCTGGAGACCTACATAAGGACATTGGAAGAAGGAAGATTTGCTCTTTGTCTTGAGTGTCTAGTGAGACTAAGCAACTGCTAGATCTTTGGACTTTCATTCACAGCTGTTGCTGACCAATGTTGGAGAGTTGGACTACAGACTGTAAGTTATCAAGAAATTCCCTTACTATATAGAGACTACTTATAAGTTTTGTGACACTAGAGAACCCTGACTAATACAGAAGCTGGTACTGGGAGTGACTCTAGAGGAGCAGAAATCGGTGTAAAGATGAATCTTTTAAGAATCTGGAGTTGATTTAGTAATTCACCAGCACGTTCAAATGCTGAAACCTCTCCAGACACTCTCTCTTGGGAGCTTGGAGAATATTGAAGACCTGGGGATAAAAATAAATTTCAAAGTTAAAGAAGCTAATGCTATTGAGCATATTGATGAATTAAATGACTGCGTGTACAAAACTTTCTACAAGAAGGGGGAAAATTTTTGAAAATGACTTAGCTGGCTGGTTGTCCTTAGCATGTTTGGAATAGATGGTGAAGGAAAAGAAGGAGTTTTACGGCAAAATTGAATGGATCCAGATGCAAGTAACCAATCTAAGAGTTGTTAAGTGTGTCCTTGAAGAGAATCTTCTCTCTAGCAGCCATAGAGCTCAAGTTGTAGAAAATCAAACTGAATGTGGGAACAGAGATAAACAGAATTCTCAACTGAGGAAACTTGAAGAGCTGAGGAGTACCTAAAGAAATGTTCAACATCCTTAGTCATCAGGGAAATTCAGATCAAACTGACCCTGAGACTCCACCTCACACCAGTCAGGATGGCTAAGCTCAAAAACTCAGGTGACAGCAGATGCTGGCAAGGATGTAGAGAAAGAGGAACACTCCTCAATTGTTGGTGGCATTGCAAGCTGGTACAACCACTCTGGAAATCAGTTTGGCAGATCCTCAGAAAATTGGGCTTAGTACTACCTGAGGACCCAGCTATACCACTCCTGGGCATATACCCAGAAGATGCTCCAACATCTAATAAGGACACATGCTCCACTATGTTCATAGCAGCTATATTTATAATAGCCAGAAGCTGGAAAGAACCCAAATATCCTTGAACAGAGGAATGGATACAGAAAATGTGGTACATTTACACAATGGAATACTACTCAGCTATTAAATACAATAACTTCATTATGAAATGACACCGAATATTTTCAGATTCAAATGCTTTTTGGGAGATTAAATATGGTTATCATGGTTTCTCCATTTATTTTTTTACAATTGCTTTGTTTTGATATTGGCAGATGTCTTTTAATGTCAAGACTAAATATCACTCCTTCATGGTATATAATCCTTTCATGGTGTCAAATTTAGTTAAATGCCTTTTTAAAAGCAAATTTACATTACTCACCATAGTTCCTATTTTTTCTGCTCTCATTGTCTTTTCATGCCTTTCAATGCTGGTTTTATACATTATTTTAATATGTTCCCTACTTCCTTCATTAAGATTGATGATTGTTTCTTTCAAATGTTTTGTAGAAACATCAAGAGAAAGCATCTCATTCTTGGCTTTTAATTATTAAGAGATATTTGTTACAAATTTGATGGTAATATTCCGTTCATGTTTCTCCTTGTTACTCAAAATTTTATCTTGATTGATAGGTTTTCTTAATATTGACACTGTTCATTTCTTTCAAGTTTTTCATTGTTTACATATAATTATTCACACTACTCTTATATAATTATTTTTTTGTTTCTATAAGCATATTGCAAATGACACTGATTTATCATTACCATTTTAGCTATTGTGCTGATTAGTTTTTCATGTCAACTTCACATGACCAGATGTCACATAGTAGGACAGAAACTCAACTAAAGTATTGCTCAAATCATATTGGCCTATGTTTGTGAAAGATTGTCTTGACTGATGATTAATGTGGAGGGTTCTAGCACAATGTGTGTAGCACCATCCCTAGGCAAGTGGGGCCTGCCATCTCTATGAAAGCTTTCTGAGCACAAGGCATTGATTAAACCAGCAAGCTGTATTTTCCCATGGTTATGTTCCCATGTTCTTAAATTGAGTTCTTTACCTCACTTCCCTCAGTGATGGTCTATAATCTGGTAATATAAGGGGAAATAAACCCTTTCATGCTGGCTTAGTGTGGCAGAAGACACCCAAGCACATCCCTGGCTACCATGACTCTAAGAAAGTCAGTAAGCAAGGAAGTAAATAAATAAATAAATAAATGATAAAAAAAACAAGTGACCTCTTGCTTTGAATATTTTATCAGAGCAGTAGTAAAGCAAAGAATAGCTAGTGCCTGTAATAGCCCACCAAAAGTAAATGAGGATTTACCTTTATACACATCCTTTATTGTCAATTGTTTTCTTGATCTCAGCCTTTCTGATTGGGGAAGATGAAATCTCACAATAATTTAAGTTTGCATTTCCATAATTTCAAAGAATGTTGAAGAGGTTTTACGATTTTTCTAACACATTATTATCCCTTCTTTCTGAATTCTTTGTTAAGATGCCTAGAAATTTGTTAATTGGGTAATTTGTTTTCTTCTCCCTGTTTTTTGGATTATTAATAAATTATTGATATTCATCCTCTGTCAGATATATAGTGAACAGAGATTCTTTCCTACTCTGTGGGCTTTCTCTTCACTAGAGTGTTCGTTTTTGCTGTACAATAGCAATTTAATGTTATGGATTCCATTTGTTTATTATTTAGGTCCAAATGGAGTCCTATTTACAATGTACAGTTCCATGTCTATAATTTCTGAAGTACTACCTATGTTTGATTTTTAGCATTTTTAATGTTTTAAGATCCAAATTGAAGCCTCTGATCCATTTGGAGTTGATTTTTTGGTGCTGGCTGGTACATTTTTCTGCAATTGTATTCTACATGCAGATATCCAATTTTTCTAATATAGTTTGTGGGAGATGTACATTTTTGGCATTTTTGTCAAGTATCAGATGGCTATAGTTACATGAACTCACATTTGGCTCTTCTATTTTTTCCATTGATCTGCATGTCTGTTTTTATGCTGGAACCATGCAGTTTTTATTTCTGTAACTCTATAATATTTTTTTGTTGTTGTCATTGCTCAGTATTGCTTTGACTAGGTATTTTTGGTCTATTTATTTTAATTCAGGAGCTTTGTTCATTTATATCTAAAATCACCATTAACTGAAAATAACTTGCAACTACAATTTTGTTTATTTTGTATGCATATTTTACAATTTGATATATCTATATTCCTTTGCTAAATTCTGTGTTCTTGGTTAATATATTTCAATACTAAAATAAATTACTTTATTTTATGTCTGTATATGTAATAAATAGTTATTTGTGGATCAAACTTCAAGAATACAAGTTATCTTAAAGATATAATAGTTTATTTTAAAATGATTAACATTATTAAGGAAAAAAAATATTTCTTTAAAGCTCTAATACTACTTCACTTTTGCTGCTTGTCTTAGTTAGGGTTACTATTGCTGTGATTAAACACCATGACCAAAGCAACATGAAGAGGAAAGGGTTTATTTTGCTTATACTTCCACATCACAGTTAATTATCAAAAGATGTCAGGACAAGAAATCAAGGAGGGCAGGGACCTAGAGGTATTAGTTGATGCAGAAGCCATGGAGGAATGTTGCTCACTGCCTTGAACCTCATGGCTTGCTCAGCCACTTTTCTAGCTTGTAAGACTACCAGCCCAAGGGTGGCCACACTCACAGTGGACTGGGTCTTCTTACATCAATCACTAATTATAAAAATACTCTATAGGCCTGTCTACAACCTGATCTGTGGAGGCATTTTCTCAATTGAGGATCCTTCCTCTCTGATGACTCTACCTTTTGTCGAGTTGATACAAAACAAGACAGGACAACTGATACCTTATCAGCTTGACAGTGAACATATTCCATAACCTTTTCTTTCCTGTTCATCCCTGTTAGCATTCTGTCTAAACTCCACCCCACAGTTACCTGGCAACAGCCAGGTATGTTCCTCCCCACAGTTGCCTGGCAACAGCCAGGTAGGCCTAACCTACTATAAAAGGGGATGCTTGCTCCCTCCTCACTCTCTTATTCCCTTGATCTCATGCCTCTCTCTCTCTTGCTCCCTCTTGCTACCCCTCTCTCTCCATTTCTTCCCCCCTCTCTCTCCATGTGGTCATGGCCGGCGTCTACTTCTCTACTCTCTCCCTCTCTCCACCTTTCTCTGCCTCTAGTACCCTCTTAACTCCCCTCCCCATGCCTTGAATAAACTTTATTCTATACTATACCATCATGTGGCTGGTTCCTCAGGGGAAGAGATGCCTTAGCATGGGCCCACTGAAGCACTCCCTTCCCCACACCTCACCATACCCCCAAAGAACATATTTTCTTTATCTTTTTATAAACACATCAATATCTAAGATCTTATTATACATTAATATAGACATTACAATAAGAAGCATTTTACAAAGTTAAAAAGTTCCGGTCTTACAGATCTAAAAATTTAAAGGAATGCCTTGACATGGGCCCTCTGAGACATCCCCTTCCCTCATACCTCACCACACAGCCATAGAACATACTCCTTCTCTCTTTATCTCTTTAATAAATATATCATATGGTGCAGTAACTTGGAATTAGAAACTCTGCAAGTTGGCATCCCACCTCAGCTATCACATGGAGATCCATGCTTGCTAGCCCAGAACTGGTAAGCCCCTTTCCCCCACTGGTCAGCATAACTGCCTGCATGGTCCCAGCGAAGATTTCTTGAGCTCGTGTTGCCCCTGTGCTGCCCTGACCATGGTTCTAGAACTCTTTCCCTTAGGTGCCACTCCCGCACACCTGAGAGAACCCCTTTCTCCCTCCCTCTTTCTTTCTCTCACTCCCTCTCTGCCTGGGATTTATAAAGTGAAGGCTATTGGCAGAATAGTGTGCACGTTGCTAGAATATGGAACAGGCTACTTTGGGTGCTTCCTTTTCTCTACTCACCAACACCTAAATCCAAAGGCCAGAAGCACTGGGCCACACTTCCAACTGCTAGTAGGAAGTCCCACCCCATGTCTGGACAAAGTAAACTCACCATTGCTGCTGCTGCTGCTGCTGCCTGTGGCCACTGCCATCTTCAAAACAGCCCTGTCCAGCAGCAGGAGTGTACATGACATTATCGTGGCTCCTTGTGATCTGTACTTCAGGCTACAGGCCACACACTGATTCACCCCTGCCCGAGTGCATACCTGGTGCCTCACCTGCACATGTACATGTGTGCACATAAGCATGTCTGTCCCAGGCAGTCCCTTACTCCATAGACTAGCCATTCCCACGGCTTGCCTGCTAGCACAATTTGATCTCAAGCCACTGCTGTCAGCTCTTATTCTGGTCCTAGACAAATGTTTCTTTGCTAATACAAAAATGTGTTTTACTCTACTTACACAATCTGTCAAAGTTACTTAAGATTTTCATTCCTATCCTTTCTTGATAGATAATGATTTTTTACTACTGCCATTAAATTCTATTTAGTTATAACCAATCAATATAGCCCTCAATCCTGTCAAAAGTCTGCTAATTATTAAGTTTATGACAGACAGAATTCCCAAAGCCTTTAATAGTTGATCCAAGATGGTCTCAGAGATGTGGACACAGCTACAAGATACTGACTGGATTGTGATATGATAATCACTGAAAAAACGCAGTGGACAGAACAGCATACCCAGAGTCAAATGATTTAGCTAAATCAAGGTAAATCATCTCTCATGTCACATGTATCCATTCCACAGAGAAAAATCCTGTGTCTTCTGTGCTTGAAAGACAGACTGACTCTGCCCAAGTTGCCATGGAGACCATAAAGACCACAGGGTACTGTTGGCTAGTGGACTCTCATTTTTTAAATAATATATAACTGGTAGATTATTGTTTATTCTTTCTCAGACTTCTAACTACATTGACAGCTAAGGTAGCTTGACAGCTAGAAAAACCTTTCACAGATGTAATCAGTTACTTCTTTATCTAAACTCGGTTTCCATTGATTAAATGCTTCATATTTCCTCTTCTTGTAATACCCGTCCTAACATTATACAAGTGCTTATAAATTTGCCTAACTCTAATGAAACATTCCACTATATGATCCAACTTTTTAATCACAAATTCTTATGCCTTCTGCTCCACAAAAGTCTCATCTTAAAGACTGTTCATGTTGTTAACTCGTGTAGTTATCTCTTTTGTAAACATACCTTTTTTTTTTTTTTAAGAATTATTTATTTTATGTATGTGAGCACACTGTAGCTATCTTCAGACCCACCAGAAGAGGGCATCAGATCCCATTACAGATGGTTGTGAGCCACCATGTGCTTGCTGGGAATTGAACTCAGGACCTTCGGAAGAGCAGTCAGTGCTCTTAACCACTGAGTCATCTCTCCAACCCTTTTGTAAACATAAAAGCTACAGGAAACCCAGTCAGATCTCCCTCTCATGGACCAAATAGGTTTCATCCAGATTAGTACATCTGCCCAAAGTTCCCACTTACTACCTATTCTAGAGGGTGGGATTCCTCCAGGTTTCAAAAGTACATCTTAAGAAAAATCTTGTTCTTTCTCCCAAACGTACTTAAATCTTATTCTCTACCTATAATAATGAGTTTCAATAAGTCCAGGCATTTAATATATCTAGGACAGTTCCAGAGAAGTAACCTCCAGATGCTCCAATCTTCTGTTACAGACAAAGACACTTCTGTCTACTGGACCTGTTCGTTCTGACCTATTCTCAGATAGCTCCACAGACCCTGGACAGGAGGAAACAGCCAACTCTCCTAAGACTGGACAAACATCCCCCATACCCATTCTTCTAGGTTCCCTAGAGACACATCACCCCCAAAGTCAGCTGAAAGTAATCAGATATTACCAGGACCTTATTCCTGCTTCACCATCATGTCTTTCTAATTTTTTTCTTTTTTAATTAAACCAAAACAGGGGAATGTTAACATTCTGACTAAACTCCACCCCACAGTTACCTGGCAACAGCCAGGTAGGTTTGGCCCACTATAAAAGGGTCTGGTTGCCCCCTCCTCCCTTTCTTGCTTATTTCTTTCTCTTGCTCTTCCCTTCTTGTTCCCTGTCCCGTGTCCATTCCCATTACTCATGGCCAGCCTCTATTTCTCTACTTTTTCCTTCTCTCTGCCATTCTCTGCCTCTACTACCCTCTTAACTCCCCTTTCCATGCCCTGAATAAACTCTATTCTATATTGTACCTTCCTGTGGCTGGTCCCTCTGGGGGAAGTGATGCCTTGGCATGGGCCTGCTGAGACATCCCCTTCCCAGTACCTCATCACGCATTCATAGAACATATTCCTCTTCTCTTTTTTTATAAACACATCACTGTGACGTTCCAAAGTCTCTCTTTTTCAATTTTATTTTTATTTATTTCTTTATTTATTCATTCATTTATTATCTTAAATCTTTTTTTTTTTACAATCCAGTCATTATCCCACTCCTGTACTGCCCTCTGACGGTTCCTCACTTCATTCCTCCTCCCCCATCTCTAAGAGGATGTCTCCACACCCCAGATCCCACCACACCCTGCCAGGCCTCCCCATTCGCTGGGGCCTCAAGTCTCTCAAAGTTTAGGTGCTTTCTTTCACTGAGGCCAGACCAGGAAGTCCTTTTCTGTATATATTGGGGATCTCAGACCAGCTAGTGTACGCTGTCTGGTTGGTGGCTCAGTATCTGAGAGATCTTAGAGGTTCAGGTTAATTGAGACTGCTAGTCTTCCAATGGGGTCACCCTCCTCCTCAATTTCTTCTAGCCTTTTACTAATTCAACCACAGGGGTCCCTGACTTCAGTCCATTGGTTGTGTGTAAGTATCTGCTTCCAACTTAGTCAGCTGCTTTTTGGGCTTCTTAGAGGGCACCCATGCTAGGTTCCTGTCTGTAAGTACATAATAGCATCAGTAGTAGAACAGAAGTGAAGCCCTGAAGGCTGGCAAAATGAATGGAAATAAGCAAAGTTTCTTTTTTAAATGGCTAACATCTCTCAATTGTGAGCTCCTGTAAAATAAAAACAAAAATTAAATATTTAAAATAAAACTAGCCAGCACATTGCAATGAATTACATATCTCATATCATATGCCTATTTCCACAGACTTACACTTCATCTGTGTATGCACATATTCATTTTAACATGCATGAAGAGGTTATAGCTGCACTAGGTATGAAAATACATGTATGTGCTTTGATTTTTTCAAGGCCAGAGGAGGTCCCTGTTGAGAGTCTTCAATTACTTTGTACCTTAATATTTGAGATAAGATTGCTCACTGATCCTAAAGCTTGCTAATTTCACTGTAATCTTCTGGCCATGAATATTAAAAGTACTCTCACATCTCCATGGTGCTAAGATTGCAATCATGCTGACACACCTGGCTTGTGTTTACAAACATGTTTGGAAAAAAATTTATGTACTCATGCATGATATACCAGGACTTTACTGAGTATTTCTTATAGACCAATTGCAGTAGCAACAAAATTACTTGAGGTTTTTGAACATATATATCCCTTTCTCTCTGAGATTTGAACACCCTTTAAACGCTAATTTCTGGAATAAAGTTTCATTCCCTTTCCCTCTTCTTTGCATATTGTAGTGAGTGTATTTTTCTACCCAATAGTATTTTTTAAGTTAGTATGCTTTGGACATATTTTATAGAGATTTTCTGACTAATAATTTTAAATGATTGTTTAAAACTCATAAATTCATTTTTATAGCTGATGATGTTTATTTTTCAATGCTCCTGGGGAGTTCTTCTTTTCAGTTGCACATCAAAATTCTGAATACCTGTGTCTTCCTGTTTTATAATTTTACTATGGTTGAGTTTTTAATTGTGGATTGTTTTATTGTTTCTGTGTTATTGCCTATCAATTCTTTGCCTCATCAGTCAATTTTCTGACATTTTTGGTTCTTTTAAAGTTCATTGATTTAGCTCTATTCACTGTCCATTTCTCGAATCTGACTTTTGTCATTTTTATTCTTTGATCAGGTCATGTTTCTGAAGTTTTTGCATATTTTATCATGATTTTATAGATGGGAATCTTATATTTTAAAAATCAGTAATCTCTCTTATTCTTCATAAATTGATTTTATAAAGGGAAAGCCTTTACCAATAAATTCAATTAGATGTTCTAAGGTGTCTCATACCAATTCTTAAGTTATGTTACTTATAGTTTATGTATGTATAAGTGTAATTATGTGTCTGATTTTAATTATCTCAAATTTCCTACATGTTTTGTTCCTCTTTTTCATAGAAATATAGCTTCCTATGGTAGTATCTTTTGAGTAAATAATGCTCTATTATGCTTTTGTGACCTCACTTCAAGTGGTGTCCAAATAAGAATAGCAATCGACCAAGTGTTCCAAAGAATGAATGACATCAAGACCTTAGTCACTCTTCACTTCCTGTCTACACAATGGGAGAGTATCATGGATGTGAATAGATTCCTTCTGGTGTTACAGTGCAAAATGAGATATTAGGAAATGAGTAGAAAGGCATATATTAGAAGAGCTTCCCCTAGTACTTTTTGTATAACATCTCTTCACATTTTGCATGGATTATAAAAACCCATGAGTTCACAGTAATGTTTTGGTATCACATTAAGGAAAGGAATAAAAGCACTTTTCCTTCTAGTCATTTAACCAAGTATACATTTTAATTCTGCATTTTATTTCATGTTTCCTGTGTATTCTATCCTCATTTGTTGTATGAGTCTGAATCTGTCCCTATGTTTTGTTTTAGTGTGTTTGTTATATGACTCTGTCTCTGTCTCTCTCTGTGTCACTGTCATTCTCTCTCTCTCTCTCTCTCTCTCTCTCTCTCTCTCTCTCTCTGTGTGTGTGTGTGTGTGTGTGTGTGTGTGTGTGTTCCTAATAAAAAACTTCAATCTGAATTTACTGAAAATCATAGAAAGTACCACTTGGAGAAGAAATAATATCCTTTAAAGAAATCTTTAACAGAACTTTATAAAGAATTAAGTCACTGTCTTATATTGATCTCTACTCACCCAGATAACAAACATCATTGTTTCTCAACCAATATCCATAAATGGCTGCTTCCACCATTTATACTAGATTTTAGTAAGTTAGATTCACTATGTGTTTGCTGCTTTCAGTAAATAATACAAATGCATTTTCTGGGTCAGGGGCCTGAGTGAGTACATAATTTAAGATTACAGCTATGAATTAGCTCAGGTAGTAAAAGCTGATTACTTAGGAAAACTAAGGAAAGTACGGTTTATTGCTACAGTTTTCTGTTCAAAGAAAGTTAAATAAACTGAGTAAACAGTAGCCTAGGATTATTAAGTGGCCCTGAGGTATATTATTGACTTTGGATGTGTGGTCAGCAAAAACCAGTCTCTTAGAATGTAAGAGATATTTTCACAATATTTCACCACAATATAATTTTAATACTGTTTTGGGTTATAAAGCTGCTGTATATTTACTAGAATTCCCAAATTATCTGGTCCATATATCATTGTTAATTTAGTGATATTATCGATTAATGAGGGATTTACAGCTCTATAGCCCAGTGTCTTCCTTATATCTTCTTCAGGCTTTTATTTCTTAATATATAAAGTTAAAGCTACAAATTGTTTCAGATGCATCCCATAAGAACTGATATAATATGTAGTGTAGTTCTCCATATATAAATATATATATATTATATATATATATATATATATATATATATATATATATACATACACACACACAAATGTGTGTACTTCTGTGTGTGTTTGTGTGTGTGTGAAGCTGGTACTGACTTGGAAGCTTTATCATTACTGGCTGGCTGTGCAAAGAAGTACCACACGTGCTCTATAGTGGCATTAGTTTAATGGAAGTAGCAAAATATTTTCTGGTAGATTTGAGTCCCACTGTACAAAATAGAAACTATTATCTAGGCCAAGAACATGTTATAGTAAAGAATTCTACCAGGTTTTAAAGAAAAGTTAATTATCTCATTTGATATATAAAATTATTCCACAGGTTAGAAACAGAATGAACACTGTATAATTCATTTTTCTAAGGCCATGGTTTCCCTGATACCCAAACCATATAAGGGCATAACAAAGAATAATTACAAACCAATTTACCTTAGAAAGTTATGTTCAATAATTCCAAATAAAAAACTGCAAAATCAAACAAAGAACAAATAAAAGAGACCATCCACTAAGTAGGCTTCATCTCAGTCATGAAGTCTTGATTTAACATAAATATCTTGAGCAATGTCATCCACCATATCTATACCTATACCTATATCTATATCCATACTGATATCTATACCTATACCTCTCTCTGCGTGTCTGTCTGTCTATGTTAGGTGGCATCAACATAATAAAAATATTTATCTTGCCAAAAGCAATGTGCAGATTCAATTCAATATCTATTAAAAGTTCAACACAATACCTTAAAGAACATGAAAGGACAATACTCAACTTCTTATGGACAAAACAAAAATCATAAAATAATTCAAACATTTCGAACAAAAGAAATTATGGGAATACAACCATCCTCAATTTCAAGCTGTATTACAGAGGTATCATGATAAAAATAACCTGATATTGGCATAAAAACAGACACACTGATCAATGGAATCCAAATGAAGATCCAGACATAAATCCTCATACTTATGAACACCTTATTTTTGATAAAGAAGCTATAAATTAACAATCAAAAAAAAGAAAGAAAGAAAAAAATAATCTTCAACAAATGGTGCTGGTCTAACTGGATGTCTTCATATAGAAGAATGAAAATATCCATATCTATCATCTAGCACAAAACTCAAATCCGAATGGATCAAAGACCTTAACATAAAACTAAATATACTAAACCTGAAAGAAGAGAAATTGGAAAACTGCTTTTAATGCATAAGCACAAGAGACAGTTTACTAAACAGAACAGTAATAGTGCAGGCAATAAGATCAACAATTAGCAAATGTGACCTCATGAAACTGAAAGGCTCCTGTAAGGTAAAGCACACAGTCATTAGGACAAAATTGCAGCCAACAGAGTAGTTAAAGATTTTCCCCAACTCTACATCTGAAAGAGGGCTAATATAAAACATATATAAAAGAATACAAGAAAGTAGACATAAACAGATTAAATAATCCTATTAAAAATGAGGTATAGCTCTAAACAGAGAATTCTCAACAGAGGAATTTCAGATGCATGAGAAACACTTAAAGAGGTGTTCAAAGAAAAACACTCCTCTACTGCTTGTAGGTGTGCAAGCTTGTACATTCTCTATAGAAATCAATGTGATGGTTCCTCAGAAAATTGGGAATCAATCTACCTCAAGATCCAGCTATACCACTCCTGGGCATATGCCCAAAAGGTGCTACATCCTATCACAAAGGCACTTGCTCAATTATGTTCATAGCATCTTTATTCATAATAGTCAGAAAGTAGAAACAACTTAAATGTTCTTCATTTAAAGAATGTATAAAGAAAATGTGGCACATTTACACAATGGAGTATTATTCAGGTGTTAAAAAATATGTCAACATAATATTTGCAGATAAATGGATGGAACTAGACAAAAATCATCCTAAGTGAGGTAACCCAGATTTAGAAGGACAAACATGATATAAACTCACTTATAAGTGGATATTAGCTATTAAGTAAATGATAATCATGTTACAATCCATGGACCTAGAAAGGCCAAGTAACAATGAGAGCTCTCAGATGGATGCACAGATATCCCTGGGAAAATGAAATATAATAGATTTCAGGTGGACTTGGGGCAGGTGGTGATGGGAACAGGAGACAACAGGTTGCAGGGAGTGATGGAAGCAGAAAATACAGGGAGAGAAGCCTGGAGTAGAGAGGTATTTGGAGGGCAGCCTAGTGTAGTTGGAGCTCACAGAATTCTATGAGGGTGACCCTAGCAAGGTTTCCTAGTAATGGAGGATATGGAGTCTTAACATGCCATGTTCTGTAACCAGAAAAGGCTCCCAGTGATGAGACTGGGACACCGACTCAGCCACAAAATCTTTGATCTCAAATGTATCCTGCCTGCAAGATATGCTGGGACAATAGAGGCACGCAGAATTTGGAAGAATGACCTGCCAATTAACGGACTAATTTCAGCCCCACGCCAGAGAGGGAGCCCATGCTGACACTGTTTGCACAACCAGGAGCAGGAGGCTAAATTGGCCAAAAACCTAGAATAGAAAAAATAATCAACAAAATGATTCCTAATGATATTCTGCTATACTCAGGATCAGTGCCTCTCACAATTGTCATCTGAGAGACTTCCTTCCTGATCTGATGAGAGCAGATGCAGAGACCCATAGCCAAACATTAGGTGCAGACAGAGTCCAAATTGGAAGATCTCCATTGGGTCCCTCCACTTGGAGCTCAGGGAACCCTGGCCAAAAAGGGAAGGAATAATTGTAGTTGAGGCCTCAAGGATGACAAAGCATGCAGACTCAACTAGGTAGGGCTCATGGGAACTTAGAGAGACTGAAGCAGCAATCATCGAACATGTATGGGTCTACAGTAGTCCTGTACATATATATTACATTTGTTTGTTGTTTTTGTGGGTCTTCTAACAGTGGGAGTGGAGGTATCTCTTTCAACTACTCTTGTGACCTCCCCCCTTACTGGGTTGCCTTGACCAATCTTTATGTGAAGATTTGTACCTAGTCTTATTGTGCCTTGTTATGCCATGTTCAGTTGATATTCCTGGGGGTCCTGCATTTTTTCTGAAGGAAAATGGAGAAGGGAAATGGGAGGTGGCATGGAGCTGGGAGGCATGGAGGGAGGGGATACTGCAGTTGGGATATATTGTTTGGGAGAATAAAAATAATTCTGGAGAGATTAGGAGGACAAGGGTCATACCTCAACATAATAAAAGTAGTTTACCACAAGTGCAAAGCCAATGTCATTGTAGATAGAAAGAAACTCAAAGCAATTGCACTAAAATCAGGGACAAGACAAGGCTGCCCACTCTCTCTGTTTATTCAATATAGAACTAGAAGTCTTAGTTAGAGTAATAAAAACACTCAAGGAGATCCAGTGAATACAGATTGGAGAGGAAGAAGCCAAAGTAATTTATTTTTATATTTGCAGTATTTGTAGATGACACAATATTACATTAAATGACCTTAAAAATTCTACCTGTAAACTACTACAGTGGAAAATTACTTACAGCAAAGTACCTGGATACATTGAAGAAGATCTCAAATTGAAAGATCTCCTATGACCATGGACTGGTAAGATTACCTCAGTAAAAATGGCCATCCTTCCAAATGAAATCTACAAACTCATTGGATATCTCTTTTAGAATTCCAATACCATTGTTCAGATCATGAAATTACAATTTTCAACGTCAAATGGAAACACAAAAGCCTCCTATAGCTTAAAAATAATCCTGAATAATAAAAGAACTGTTGGAGGTATCTCCATTCTCAATTTCAAATTGTACTACCGATATATAGAAACAAAAACTGCATTGCACAGGCACAAAAACAAACACATCAATCAATGGAACTGACTGAACTGAAGACAAAGACACTAATCCATATACCCATGGGCACCTGAATTTTGATAAATACCCATAAATACACACTGGAATAAAACCAGTAACTTCAACAAATGGTGTTGGTCAAACTGATGGCTGCATGTAATATAAATCCATATTATCACCCTACACAAAACTCAACCTCAAGTAGATCAAGGACTAAAGCATAAAACCAACAGCACTGAACCTGATAGAAAGGAAAGTGGGCAATAGTCTTGAACTCTTTGACGCAGGAAGACTTCCTGAACAGAACAGCATCAGAAAAGGCATTAAAATCAACAGTTAATAAATGAGACTTCATGAAACTGAAAAGCTTCTGTATAACAAAGGACACTGTCTTTGGACAAATCAGCAGCCAAAGAATAGGAAAAGAATTTTAACAATTCCACATCTGACAGAGGGCTAATTTCCAAAATATATAAAGAACAGAAAACCTTAGATATCAAGAAAATATATAACCCATTCAAAAATGAGATACAGATATGAATAGAATTCTCAAAAGAGGACATACAAATGGTTATTTATGGATGGATGTGGTGATGGGAATGGGAGGAATCAGTGTCGGAAGGCTGAGGAAAAAGAAGACAAGGGAGGGACTGTGAGGAGTGACAGCTAAAATTGAAGGTCATTTCAGGGGTAGTGTGGAAACTTGATACAGTAGAATTTACTTGAAATTCATACATATATGATGACAATCAAACTAAAATCATCAAATCATAAGGGAGACAGAGTCCCAGCTGGCCACCTCTTGTCACCAAATCATGCTTCTAGTCCTATGATTGGGTACATCTTATTGAGCTCTTGGATACAGGGTTTCCCTGGTAATCCCCAAATAAACAAACAAACATAAGTTGTCAAAACTACAGGTTTCTCTGCACAAACTGACAGTGTGACCCCGTTGCTTAAGATAACACCCACAGAAATCACTGAACATGGCGATGTCAAACTGGTATCTATATAGAGTATCTTTACCTACAGTCTAACTTTTTTTGGTACATAAAAAGTACTCTTCACATTATGTGCCAAAACAAAAATATACAGAACAACCCACAAGCCCTTTGATCTGTTACTTTGTCCTGCCTGCAAGATATGCTAGTGCAATTGTGACAGAAAACTTGTGGCCAACTAACATCTGATTTGACTTTAGAAGATGGAAACTATATTGGACTCTGCTTAGGTGACTAATAACTTGAGATTAGATATTACAGGGACCTATGGGAAAACCAAATACTATTGTTTTAAAGAAAAAACAATGTTGCAATCAAATGGTTCCAAATAGAAATCTGATTACATGTGAACTGTCTTAGTTAGGGTTTCTATTACTGTGAAGAGACACCATGACAACTGCAGCTCTTATAAAGGCAAATATTTAATTGGGGTTTGTTTACAGATTCAGAGTATTAGTCCATTATCATGGTGACACACAGGTAGACCTGTTGCTGAAGGAGAAGCTGAGAGTTCTACATGCAACATGAAGAGAAACAGGAAGAGAAATGGACCTGGCTTGACAATTAAAAATATGAAAGCTCACCCCCATTGACACACTTCCACCAAAAAGGCTATAGCTATTCCAACAAAGCTATCTATTTTCAAATAGTGCCACTTCCTAATGACCTGCCATTGCAATTCATAAGCCTATGTGTACCATTCTTATTCAAACCACCTCACAAACTAAAACCTACCTTTTGCTATTAAATAGCAGGCAAATTTAATTATTCTGCCATATATATATATATATATATATATATATATATATATATATGCCTTAATTATGCTTTTTAAATGTTTTCATGAAAAATCATAAATATGTTTTCTGTATAGAAATTTCCACAAGCTTATACATGTTGAATTTGTGAAATACAAAAAAAAATAGGAAAAGAATACAAAGAAAATTTTAGGAAACTTGGCATGAATTTTCATTTAAATAATGTACCTTTTATTGCAAGCATTTTAAAACAACATAATATGATATTAATAGCTTGGGAAGTCAGCAATTATTTCTTTAAGAGTTCTTAGGAAGGACATCTGTTTCCACATTTTGTTTTCTGTCCTCTCCTTGGCAGTGAACTGAATAATGTGTGAAATAAGCCTTTGAATTTAGTGTCATTTTAATTCTGCCCTACCAATTTTGCCTGTAACTATAGACAATCAGCTAGAGACATGGTTCGTTTAATTAAGTTCTAACTTTAAAACACCATTTTCAAATTTAGTCTCTGTTTTACTCTCTGTTTTGTTTCTTGGTGTCTCTTTCTTTCCTTGTGAGATTTATTTCTGGGTTTATATCCACTAGATTGTTAAATTGAAGAAAAAATTTGAATCATTTCCAAAATGAACTTATTTGAAATTGGAAAGCCAAATAGTAGTTCTCAGTTTGGCCTACATGTATTGTAAGACGAAAGTACACTGTTACAATGTACTTAGTTTTAGAAAGATTTATATTTATTATTTTTTTGTAAATGTATGTATGTGTACCTATGTGAGTGAATGCTGCATTCCTCTGGAAGCTAAAAAAAAAAATGAGAATGGGATCTTCCTGGAGCTGGAGTTTAAGGTGGCTATGAGCCACTTGATATGATTGAAAGGAATCAAAATTTGATCATCTATGGGAGCAGAACCCACCTTTAATTGCTGAGACATTTCTCCAGTGTCATTATATACTTCTAAATTACAAATTACACAAATGTTTTCTCTATTTAGGTGTTAAAACAGATTGTTAAGACCAAAGAAAGATTATTTTCATTTTTACTGCATTTCTTTTTATATTACTACTAATGACCTTATATAAATAAGTAGCATGTTCAAGATTATATATTTTCTGGCAAATAATAACTGTTTAATGGTATCTATAAATTACCCAAGGCCTGGGGACTTCTCCCAGGAGGAAAAACACTTATAATGGAAGCATGAGGAATGTAGCTCAAATTCCCAGCACCTGTATAAAAGCTGGGCATGTGTGGTTACCACCTGCAATCACTGCACTAGGGAGGCAGAAACAGGGAATCACAGGGCTGCAGGTGGAAGGGGAGCCAAACTGCCAAACTAGACTAGCTGAAATTGAAGTGTTCCAGGTTTGGCAAGATACCTTGCCTCAGTAACTGAAATGAACATCAATTCAGAAAGGGATCTGATGTAAACTTGAAGCCTTCACACACTTACGCACACTTGTGCATGTATACTGGCAAAAACACACATAAACCCACACACATTCAAAAATACACACACACACACACACACACACACACATGCACGCACAATCACCATCACCAAAAATATATGGTATTTGTGGATGTTTGAATTATATGTTCCAAATAGCTTCAGGCGCTTGACTATAAGGTCTCCAGTTGGTGACTCTTTGGGAAGGCTCAGAAGGTACAATCTTGTTGGAGGAGCTATGTTTATGAGTGTTGGTTTTAAGGTGTCCAAAGATTGTTACTATTTTGAGTTCATTCTCTCTGTTTCCTGCTTATGATTCAAGATATGAGCTCTCAGCTTTTCCTGCCACCCTGTGTGCCTCCTGTTGTCATATTTCCCTAACATTATGGACTCTTTTCCTTTTGGACCTGTTAGGCCAAATAAATCCTTCTATACATTGCCTTGCCATGATTTTTATCATAGCAAAATTAAGGTAACTAATAGAATGTTTTAAAAGGTAAAGGCCATCAAGAGACTGCCCCACCTGGGGATCCATCCCATATACAGTAGCCAAACACAGACACTGTTGTGGATGCCAAGAAGTGCTTGCTGACAGGAGCCTGATATATCTGTCTCCTGAGAGGCTCTGTCAGAGCCTAACAAATACAGAGACAGATGCTCTCAGCCAACCATTGGACTGAGCATGGGGTCTCCAATGGAGGAGAAAGAGAAAGGACAGAAGGACCTGAAGGGGTTTGAAGCCCCATAGGAAGAACAACAATATCAACCAACCAGACACCCCAGAGCTCCCAGGGACTAAACTATTAATCAAAGAGTACACATGGAGGGACCCAGGGCTCCAGCTTAATATGTAGCAGAGGAAGGACTTGGCAGACATCAGTGGGAGGAGAGGCCCTTGGTCCTGGGAAGGCTCGATGCCCCAGTGTAGGGGAATGCCAAAACAGGGAGGCAGGAGTGAGTGGGTAGGTGGGTGAACACCCTCATAGAATCAGGGAGAGAGAGGATGGGATAGGTTTCCGGAGGGGAAACTGGTAAAGGGGATAACATTTGAAATGTAAATAAATAAAATATCCAATAAAAAAAATATTTTTTTTTTTTAAAAAAGAAAGTATCATCAAAAGGAGCAAAGGACTTAGAAAACCTAGACAAGAGGCAAAGGCACATACAACGGAGACAGAGAGCATTGCTAAAAGAAAGTAAAGAAGAAACAAATGAATGGAGATACAGCCTATGTTTATGAACAGAAGTTTTGATTTTGTTAAAATATCAGTACTACCTGAAATGAGCTACAGACTGAATGCCACCCTTGTAAAACTCCCAACGGTACACTTTCGCAGAAATAAAAAATTCAACCAAAAAATAAAAAAAAAGAAAATGTTAAATATATAAAAAAAAAATCTTGGCACAAAACATCTAGGAAATCTGGGTCATTATGAATAGAACCATCCTAAGAATAATGGAAGTCCAGTGACAGGCCCAAGGTGGGATCCAGCTCAAGGGGAAGCCCCAAAGCCTGACACTATTACTGAGGCTATGGAGTACTCACAAAAGGACCTATTATTACTGCCCTCCTAAAGACCCAACAAGCAGCAAAAAGACTCAAATGCAGATATTTGCACCCAACCAATGGACAGAAGATGCTGACCCCTCTGGTTGAATTAGGGAAAAGCTGGAAGAAGCTGAGGAGGAGGGAGACCCTGTAGGAAGATCAGTAGCCTCAATTAACCTGGGCCCCTGAGATCTCTCAAACACTGGATCACCTACCAGGCAGCATACACCAGCTGATATGAGGCCCCCAACACATATACAGCAGAAGACTGCCGGAGCTGGGTTCAGTCAGAGAAGATGCACCTAACCCTCACGAGACTGGAGGCCCCAGGGAGTTTAGAGGTCTGGTGGGTTGGGGGAGTGGGGGCCATCCTCGTGAAGATAGGGGTGCAGGGAGGAGGTATGGGATAAGGAACAGTAGAAGGGTGGACTGGGAGCGGAAAAATATCTGGAGTGTTTTTAAAAAGTTTAAATAAAATTAAAAGATGAAAGAAAAAAATAAGGATTTCCAATCCATTGTTCCTGTTTTATTTATTTATGGTACTAATAACTGAGGCAAAAAGGAGTATATAAAATGAAACAAAAACCATATAAACTAGGTAATTTAATTTTTTAATTATAAAAAAGAGAATTATATCAAAGTACAACAACATGAACATAAACAAAGCTGTTTACCACAATGATTAATTACAAGTTATTGACTAAAGTACTGATTATCTGGAAATACAATTAACTCTAGTTCTTTGATGGTATTTGTTAATGTTGACAGTTTAATGAATACTTCTACAGTAATGACATTGTACTGATAACATATATTTGCACTATCCTTATGATATTATACAAAGATGGAAATATATTAGTGTAAAGTGCTATGTATAGTTCATAGAGTATTTTCTACAGGTATTTAATCTTTTTTTATGTGAGATTTTGTTGGTTTATATAAACCAAGAGAAAATGTATATAGACAAGAGTCAGAAAGCTGGCACTTCATTTAGGAATTGTTTCCATAATCTTTTTATAAGAAAAGGAACTCAGGAAGAAAGTGATGTTTCTTAAGCAATTTATAATGGAGGGTAAATGGAATTTATCTTTCTGGAAAACTCAGAGATAATGCAGAATACGGACTTCAAATGATCTCGTTCAGGAGAGGGCCTTTCTTTCAGGCTGTCTTTGTTTATCTGGGAAGATAAATTTTATTGGAAGTGAACTGCTGATACTTGTTAGAAATCACGCTATAGTTCAGTGAAATGCTTTTAAAAAGGATAATGAAATGGTAGGTGACATTCTTTTCCTTGACACATACAAAAGTTTACCCTCATTGAATTCAGGAATATGTTTATTTTTCTTTAGTTCTTTGTCATTATAAAGTTTAATTATTTATTGTTTACAGAATATTTCTATAAAAGAAGTTATATTACAGAAAAAATATTGTTTGCTTTTCTCGGATGTATCTCCAATATTTAGGAAGCTGCTTGCCACTGATTAAGTTCTCCATAAATATTGCTTTAATGAATTAACAAATGAATAGTGGTAATTGCACTGTCTGACTAAATTTGCAATAGATATGAAGGAAACAACTCATAATTTGTTAAAGATTAATCAAGAAGAGATGTGTTTTTGTGACTTGTCAGACTCCATGATTCCATCTGTCTCTTCCACTAAATCAAGAAAAATTAATTAGAACTTTTACTTCTATTCTTTAATGAAAACACCTGGCTTGATCCTGAAAGTCCCTCAGTGAAAGAAGGTGAATACATGAAAGACCCCATAGGTTCAATAAAGAATTATTAATGAATTCAATAGATATCAAATTTAAAATTTAATTTAATCTTTGGAATTTTCATACATTCATGAAATGTATCATGATCATGCACACCCTCATTCCTGTCTTTCCTTTTCCCAAATGGAACCTGTTATCACATTTTCCTCCAAATTTCTTCTCCTGCTTTCATAATTTTATACATGTATTTTTAACCCATTGAGTCTAGTATGTGCTTACTGTATGAATGAGGAAGTAGGGTAATCCATTTGAGGTATGAGGAGTCTACTAGCAGTCAAACTCCCTAAAGAGCATAGACTATATCCCCTGTCAGCAGTCATCAACAACTAATAGCTCCTCAGACAAAGGAAGTCTCAGTAACCCTCTATAATTCATGCTGAAAAATTTAACTGGATTGATCTTGTTCAGAAAGTAGATTGGTAGCAAAAGGTTAAGTGAGTTGATATGTGAAACAGCCATGTCATGTCCAGAGACTAGACACTTGAGCATGCCTCCTCTTCTCTATGTCTTACAATTTTCTTGCACCATCTCCAAGAATATTCCCTAAGCCTTGAAGGCAGTGATATTGATGTCGCATCTATGACTGAAAATTTGTAATCATTTACTTTCTGCATTTTGAAAACTAATACAGCATAAATTCCCTAATGACTATCCACCACGATAAGAAGCTTCTCTGAATTTCATATAGTATACTGGTTGAATGCTGGACTTTAAAAATAGGCAGTCATTTTCTTCTGTTATTTACTATTTCAGTGATTTGAAGGGCTCTTGACTTTTAGACTTTCTCTGTAGTAGCAGAAGATAGCAATTTTACTTTAATTAATTTATATACTTTAGGATAAGAATTATATAATATGTAGGGAATGATTAATTTAGAATCTTGATATGAGCATTTACTCTATGGGATAATAAATACACAGGCATGACTGTCTTATATTTGTATAGTTTATTTTTTAGAATGAATAAATACCTTTTAAAAGCTTTGTATCTTTGCATTTAAGTTTTTTGGTGATGACAAATAAAATGAAAATACAGACTAGGAAAAGAATGAAAATCACCATAAAATGTTTTCATTGTTAAGTGGTAAGTCTAACTCTGAAAAAGGTTAATTTCAGAAAAAATATATGTTCAGGAATTACTAGCACTAAGATCAAGAATAATATTATAATAAACTCTGGCCACTGCAGTACTGTCCTGGCATCTGTGCTGCTTCATCTGTCAGGTGGACTTTTCCTACAAAAGGACACCATGACACTCATATCTTCACATTTGTGTTACTGTGGTTCAGCAGACCCTGTGGAAAAAGAACTCTCACATTCCAGGAATTCCTGTAGGCATTGCACATTTGCTTCTGAGTAGCTGATCCTGAACCACATGTTCCTGGTTAAAAACATAAAAAAGTACCAGAAAGATTGAATATATTGAATGAATAAACCTGGTCCATATAAAATATATCTTGAATCTGGAAAGGCAAAATAAATTATTCCCACTAAGCTGTAATAAATAAAGTTAAATGTAATAACTTAAATTACATAGGCTCTAAACTATATGATAATCATTTTTCAACATACCTTAGAGATAAAAAATAATGTAATCCTCACCCAACTACTGTAAGATGAGGAATAATCACTGTATAGAGGTGAAGACATCTTTCTGGGATGGCAAAATAATGATTACAGTTCTATAGTTGCTAAGAAATGAGGCAAAACTTTGAACATAGATAATATAAAAAATGCCCTGCCATTAGTTAAAGTAGGGTTCATATAATGGGGTGACCACTAATTATATCTATTAAATAGAACACTAACAGAGTAAATTTATTTCCATTGGGTGATGAAAATGAATCAAAATGATTTATATTTCTTTATGTCCCCCTCTGTATGTGCACATGTATGCAGATTTCACAGAGGTCAGAAGAAGGTGTCAGATCCCACTGTGGGTTCTTGAACTTAAACTTGTATCCTCTGCAAGAGTAGCAAGTACTGTTAATTGCAGAGCCATGTCTCCAAATCCCAGAGATATATTTTAGGTGTTACTAGTACATTATTTGTATCAAGAAGATTCTTTTGTGTGCCTCCACAATCCATACATTTTTATGAAAATTGTTTCCTGCAGTTAAATCTCTTTCCCTGTATTAGAAAAATCTTAATTTGTCTATGTCCTCGTCTAATACCCACCACCCACATACATATTGTATTTTAATAAAGAGGTTTGTATTGAATTGCATGTTTTTTGTAAGACATAATGACAAATGGATATCAAAAGATTTGATTAGATGAAAGACATACATGAACATTCCATCAAGGGAAAATAAAAGGTCATTTGGATTTTAAACTTATGTATGTATTTATTTGTTAAAATATATTGTTTTGTCATCAGTGTGTATGTTTATACCAAGAATTCTTTCCCTAAGAAAAACTGAAGCCAAAAAATTTAAATTGGAAAATAATCTTATCTTATGTTTTTTTGTAATTATTATTAATCAGAAACAGGAAATTCAGCAACGTGAGGTTTATTATTTTAGAAAACAAAGTTACTGGATCAGAATTTTAGCAGACTTCCTGAGTTCTCCACACTATCCCATTTCTCACCCTAGAGTACAAATCTGACACAACCAACTCTAATTTATGGTTGTTTTTCATATATTACTTGATTTATTGTTTATAGATTTCTTTTAACCATACAGGGAAAAATATCTTCGGCATATAGACAACTATTTGAGATTTTTAAAAAGCCTCCAGATTCAAATACCTCATAAACAGAAAGTGAAAATTCAGAACTCATTTTTTTATTTATGTAGAAAGCCATATAAATAATTTTTGATTACAAGTACTATGATCTTTATGTAGAAAATTTTTTAAGTATTGTATGTAACTTTCAAAAGAGAACCATTTAAATGTTTTTATTTACATCAGTTGCCTTTCTGTTTCTATAATAAAACACCACTACCAAAAGGCATTATTTCATCTTTCAGTTATCAGTTCATTACAGTTCTAGGCAGGAACTGTGAGGCAGAAACTGAAATAGGGACCAGGGAGTAATGCTAGCACTCTTGGCTTGCCCACCCCCTTTTCTTATACAGCCCAAGTTCACCTGCTAGGGATGAAACCATTAGCATTGGCCTAGACTAGCTTCTTGAACATCAATATTCAGTCAAGGAGCTGTCCCTCAGACATATCTACAACTAAGATTCTGTCTTCCTGGGTATAGCTAGGTTTGTATAAAGATTACAAATCTATAATTTAATTCTATATATTAATATAGAACTGCTTTGACTTTATAGTACATGTAATTTAACTTTCAACTCACCTCTTCTGTATATGTAAGGTTTTGAACAACTTTAAGCCTAGAAAAATAATTTTTTATTGTTTTTTTTTTCAAGACAGGGTTTCTCTGTACAGCCCTGGCTGTTCTGGAACTCACTCTGAAGACCAGGCTGACCTCGAACTCAGAAATCCACCTGCCTCTGCCTCCTAAGTGCTGGGATTAAAGGCATGCACCACCACTGCCTGGCAGAAAAAACAATTTTTAATAACTCAGAAAATAAAAATGTATTTCAATTCTGTGTCCTATTTCCCCAAGCACTGTGAAAAACACTAGATATATCTTGAATTTAAGAAGTATGTTCCTGTTCCTGAGTATAACATACAGTTTGGTAACATAGCCTAACACATAAAATGTAAGCTAAAAGATATTATCAAACACATATCATTTCTAAATCATACTATAGACATGATTTCTCATGAGGAAGCATGAATCTGTCTTGTTTTCAGGCTCTTTTTGTTTTTCTGTCATAGATACTGTGGTGATTTGAATGAAAATGGCCCACATAGGCTCATAGAGAGTGACACTATTAGAAGGGGTACCCTTCTTGAAGTAGGTATGGCCTTGTTAGAGGAAGTGTGTCATTAACAGGAGACTCTGGGGTTTGAGAAGCTACAGTGTTGAGAACTTTCATTTGCCACTGGGTTCAGACAAGGAAGTAGGCTCAGATAAGAATATTAGAAACAGTGACTATGGGGCTTTGATTACTACTTTGCTGAATTACTACCTTATGTAATCTCTTCGCTTACTACTTTATTTAATTATTACCTTGTGTGATTCTTTTGCTTGCTACTTTACTTAGTTACTATCTTGTGTTATCTCCTTGTTTACTACTTCACTTGATTACTTTGTGTTTGATCTGAGAACTGACCATGGTTTTTAGATGTACCTAGAATGATATAAAAGCAGACTGGTAAAGAATAAAGCTGCTTCAGCCTCAGTATATGCTGGAGTCATGTTATAATTTTGTCTAATTGATTTTCTTCTTTTTCAATTCTCACTCCCTCCCTGAGACCCTGTTAATTGACTGAGCTGACTTGGTCACTAAGACCACGCCCAGTGTCTGTCTTTCTACTATCTCCCAATCCAGTGGTAAAACTCTTGGATCCTTTTCCAGCACCATGTCTACTGGTATGTAGGCATGCTTCCCACCATGGTTTCTGCCATAATGACAATGAACTGAACCTTTGAACTGTTAGCCAGTGTCAATTATTTGCTTTTCTTTAGAGTAGTTGCTTTGGTCATGGGGTTTCTTCACAGCCATAAAACCCTAAAAGAGGTATTTTCTTCTCGAAACAGTGTCACTTCATAGCTCAGACCTACCTTCAACACTGGAAATTATCACCTTTGCTTCCCATGTTCTCCGATTATAGGTATGTGCCATGACACCTCCTTCCATTTTAAATCCCAATGATAATGTTGTATGTATATTTTCCTAGCTTAAATGATTCTCCAGGAAACTATGCTAACGATGAGGAACAAAGGAGTTATCTCTAAATTCTGCCCTCCACTAAACCACAGAGAAAACAGGAAAATATGATAGTGGATTTATTAACTACATTAAAATGGATACAAGGAATTGAACCAATTTGGCAAAGAGTTATTGAAGTTATTGAAGACAAAATATAATAACAGTAAATTTCTATCATTTCAGGGACATCCTTGAGAAGATAGCAATGGCCATAGGTTGTTAAAGGGCACAGAGACAGTTTCATCTGGTTTACTGTATATGAACAGGTAATTATATAGTGGAAGCCTATTGACTGTGACTAGTTAACACATTATCTCCGATTGGCAAGAGATTGCTCATATCACCAGAGTCTCTATGTGGGAGAAACACATACAAGGAGACATGGAATGTGTAAATTCTTCAGCATGCCAGCTACCAACTACTCATCCTACTTCAGATTTCAGAGTTCTGTCTGTTAGGGATATTCTGAAAAGTTGTGTGCTTCACTTCTTTAGAAGTGAAATGTGTCAGGTAGGTTGGCCATCAGGTGATGTCTACATTTTCTCCTACAGTAGACAGAGTCCTTTGATATCATTTAGCTTATTTTATTCTCTCTGACCTCTCTCCATCTCCAGGATAACCTTGAATCTAATACCTCCTAATACTTGCTAAACCACTAATAGACTTTCTATCATTGGAAATGGTCATCAGGGTTGGAGGAAGGGTGTTGTGCTTACATTAAAAGTTTATTATACTTTCCCCATCCACTCTGAGAATAAAGACTATTCTCAGGAATCAGACTGTTGATATCCCAGAAAAGGTCGACATCACTTCAAACAAGAACACAGTCATTGTGAAGGTCCCCAGGGGAACTCTGAGGAGGACTACAATCACACCAATATAGAGCTGAGTCTTCATGGAAAGAAAAAAAAAAGACTCTGTGTTGATAAATTGTGAGGTAACAGAAAGGAACTACCCACTGTCAGAACCATATGTAGTTATGTTGAGAACGTGATCAAGGATGTTACACGGGGCTTCTGCTATCAATGCCATTATTCAGGAGAATGGGTATTTAGTTGAAATCTGAAATTTCTTGGGTGAAAAATATATCTGCAGGGTTTAGATGAACCCTTGTTTGCTTGTTCTGTGTCTCAAACCCAGAGGGATGAATTAATCCTTGAAATAAATGATATTGAATTTGTTTCAAATGCAGAAGTTCTGATTCAGCAAGTCACAGCAGTTAAAACCAAAGATATCAGAAAGTTTTTGGATGACATCTTCGTGTCTGAGAATGGAAGCATGCAACAGGCTGAGAAGTGAGACCTCAGTTACCTAGCTCCAGAAACAAAATACTGTTTAAAAGTAGAATTTGGGTTCAATTGTACAAGTACAATAAAAGACTTACATATTGAAAAAAAGTTCGTTGTAAAGGAATTACCATTATTTGAAATAGCTGAAATTTAATGGAAGGTCCTAGTTCTGTGTATGTTTGTATTTTACTTGAGTTGGGAATCACTATGCAAAGCATATTGGGAATCATTATTGAAGGTAGACAAATAAATGTGATAAATTCACTAAAAACTAAAACTTTATAGGAAATAACAAACATTTATTCTTATATTTATAAAGTAATATTTTTGCTAGGACAGTTTTAAATTTCAAAAAAATGTATAGTTTCCAATTTTGCCAATGATTCCTCCAGTTTAGTCTAGGATATATAGCTTGTACTAATAAGATACACTTGTTTACAACTGAGCCAATATTGATATACTAGTATCAACTGAAGTGTATACTTTACATCTGAGCCTACCCCTAGTACATATTCCATAAAATGATAAATATAAATTTCTCCATCATTATAGTAGCAGGCACAACAATAACTTCACTTAGTTAAAAGTATATTTTTTTTTTCTATTTTTCAGTCTTTCATCCTTAACCTGGGAGATAGAGACTCATTTTAGCATCATATTTTTCATTTTCCAGAATCATTTTACCTGCTTTTTCAATATGTATATAATATTCATCTCTGTATTTTGTTGGTTAAAGGCTCATTTATGTTATCAATTAACAACACACTCACACACACAACACACACAAACACAACAGACATAATACACACAATACATGCACACACACAGCAAGAGAGAAGGAGGGGCAATGTGGAGAGCCATCTTAGAAGAACCTAGGCTGCCATTTGGATCCACAATTTGACTTTGAGTTGTTTGTTTTCACCTCTTTCAGACACAGTTTCTTCAGAATCCCTCTCCAATCTGAGGCTGGTCCTTGGCAACTGCTGAAGAAAACATTTATATAGTTCATTGAACATGAAGAAGTTGAGTTTGTATCTCACTAGATCCTTCACCCCTATGCACTAGTGTTCATGGTACTGAATAGTATTCAGCATGATACTAGGTGAGAAAGGTATCCATCAAACCATTTATAAACCTGCAATCTACAAAGGTGAAATGTCTGCAAGATAAGCTGATACAATAGTGGCACAAATGTTGTGGGAGTAACCACACTGTTTTTGTTTTAAAGCCCACTCACCAAGCTAAGATCAATGTCTGAAACTGACAGGATAGCCATGAACATGAAACTGAATAGGCCATGGACTAGGAGAAAACCAAATACTATTATTCTTCTAAAGGAACATAGCAATAAAATGACTCCCAATGATATTCTCTTATACACATAGATCAGCCATCATAGCCAGGAGCTTCTTTTTTCAGCATATGGGAATTAACACAGAGACCCATAACTGGGCAGTATGCGAGAATAATAGATTTTGGAGCACTAAATCCTAAATGGGATGTTTTTCATCAATCTTTTGCCACTAGAAATCAGAGATCTATGAAGAAGGAGGAGGAGGGGAGAGGGGGTGAGGAGCAGAAGGAGGGGAAGTAGAAGGAGAAAGAAAGGAAGAGGAAGAAAAAGGAGAAGATGGAAGAGGAGGAAGGGGAGGAGGAAAAAAGGAAAAAGAAGAAGAAGAAGAAGAAGAAGAAGAAGAAGAAGAAGAAGAAGAAGAAGAAGAAGAAGAA